>CM076574.1:46863632-47086037 GCA_034641835.2 Pinus albicaulis | reverse complement strand
ACAGCCTTCCCTTAAACAATACTCTTCTTTCTATTCACTGTTTCCTTACAAAGGTAGACAAAAACACCCTCAAGTGACTTAGAAAAATCTGTCAACACACTCTGTTTTTTGAATTATGGAGGCTGTATAGATTTTTCTGTTTCATCACACAGAGAGGACCTTTTCAAAATGTCAAGGCTTTCAAATTATTGATCACTATTTTCCCCTTGGAAACTCAAACAGAGTATGCTCTCGTTTTACCTGTGGGCTATCACTGTTCTTAAAGGTAGTTAGGGTCCTTTAAGATTGTTTAAAACATCCACCTAACACTGTAAAGGTGTGTGACAATCACAGCAAAAAAAACCTCTGAGTTTGCTCAAAAACTTCACCCTCTAATCATTGTCTCTTGGTTATGCTCTTTATATGACAAACTGCTTTTTGAAGCCACTGTTTATCTCATGGTTTTTGGAAGATGAAGTGCTTTCAAATCACTATTTCTCCTTAGGAAAAAACATGGCAAATACCCCTTTAAAATTTTGAATTTTTCCAAAAGGGACTAGAGAATACCTGAAAGACTTTTCACGGGCCTTTGTTGATCATTTGGCAGCTCCAAAGATGCTTTTTGAGGGCCTTTTGAGTGAGCGGCACGTTCACATGAAAAAACGCCGCACCGTGTAAACTGTTGGGTCGGCCTTCGGGCAATGGTTGACCGGCACTACAGGCGCACCGCGTGCCGTGACATAGTATAAAATCGGTGTGCTTTCTCTCCCAGGCATGCCGCGCAGGCTTTAGGGCCTTAAAAAACTCGAAATTTTTCTCGAAGCTCCTTGTTTCTCCAATGGGCAACCAGGGGATTGTTGTTTGGTTGCTTTGAATTTCGCAAGTGAGACTTTGCAACGGTCAATTTACTCCCTTTAAAGTCGAAAAATCAAACCACCCTTTGAAACTAATTTATGAGGGTTTTGGATGCTACAAAGGCCCTTTTTGTATTAAAACAACATAAATCATTGTCTTTATGTTTGTGAAGATCTTTTTGCTCCTTTAAAACGAAAATTTCCTTTGAAACTTCATAAAAGACCTTTCACCTAAAAATACTCATTAACATAAGGTTGTTGCTTAACCTTTGAAATTATTTGTAAAAACTCTGTTCACATGAAATGGAAGGAGTGTTAAAACTTCAAACTTGGACTGTTTTTTATAGAGGATTCTATCAACAGAACAACCTTGCAGCTCCTTCAACACAACCCTTCAAACATATTATCAGATCTTTATCTTTATCAGCTGATGAAGGCCCTTTGATATGAGTATAAAACTTGTTCGAGCGTCTCTTTAACCATTTGTATGAAGTGATTTGTATGGTGAAAACCTCAGGAGAACTGACCCTCTGGCTTTTGTGAGGGAGGCCATTTTTAGGTTGACAAACCAACTATTATGGTGTTCGATGGTTGATCATGCCCATTGTATAGGCTCAACAGCAAAGGTTTATAAAATTTCTCTTCGCGCATCAAAAACAAAAACATCCACTGAGGCTTATGTGTGCCAACTACACAAATTTCAATTTTAAGAACCTGCCCATCCTGAACTTCACAAGTGCAGCAATAAAACTATTCTTGGTCCATATCAATAACTTGCAAGGATGGTATTTAGAATGGGTAATCAATCTCTTTTATTTGAAACCCCATTTGAAACTCCAAGTGAAAATCTCTGCTATAAATAGTCTCCAACATCGAGGCAAATGACTAACCTTGGATTGCCAAAGTAATCTAGTCTTCAACTTTTATGAAGATATAGCAGGGGATGATGAGCTGAAGTTGAATTGTAAACATTGGAAAGGTGTCCCTTTGTTCCTCTTTGAAGGAGGTCTGTAAGAATAGTGAATTTTCATTCATTTTACCATTTTTTACAGCAGTCCCTTTTGAAATCTCTGCCATACTGAAATAAATGCTATTCATCCTCAAACAATGGTGAGCCTTCTACTTGTTTATGAAGGAGGCCTATGTTTGATAACTTCCTGGGCTCTTTTCAACCCTTGTTTTAACCAAATGAAGAATGTCCATGAACACACTGTTAGTGGTTCTCTTCGTATTTATTAGTAGAAGTCAGTTTAAAACCAATATTTTTTTACTTCCTTGGCCATTTAGATGAGGTTGTCTTTAGTCAAAACTCCACCTCCGGATTCTTATTTGAAGGAGACTCTTATAAACATAAGAACAGAGGTTTTTAGCACCATTGTATTGACCATCTTTTTGCTTAAACACCATTTGAAATCTGCTGATGTATCTTTTGCTCATCCTTTGGAAGGAAGGTGACTCATCATTTCTGAAGTCATCTAAAAACACCTTAACTTTCTGCTTTTAAATGAGGTTACATCTCTGTTCCTGCCCCTCTGCTTGTTAAATGAAGGAGGCCTTTATCACATTGCCGAACCCTGTGCTTGTAAAATGAAGGAGGTTTTCAACCAATGACCCAACCCTCTGCTCATGCTTGGAGGAGGTTTTACATAGTCATTCAACCCTCTGCTCATGCTTGGAGGAGGTTTTACACAGTGATGCCATTTCATCTACTTTCAAACAATGTCATCTTTCCTTTCACTGCCTATTCATAGCTAAGCAAATAAAAGTGACAAATTGACAATATGCCATGAGGGGAATTTCTCTGAGACATGTAATCCTTCTATTAAAATACCTTTATGCATCTTTAGACATCAGAAGCAACCTGACCAGTATCTGCAGAGTATTACTTGTTATTCATAAGTCACTAACCTTTTGACTATGTTTTCAGGAGCTTATTGAAATAATTCTCTGTCCAGTACTTGCATCCCAGGCTCAAAACCACATGAGAAGTAGTTGTCTTCTCATGTTAAGTTTAATAATGTCTTATGGAACACTGGTACACTTTTTCTCTTGAAAAAGACATTGAAACACTGTAAATCCACCTAATATCAGTTTGACCTGTGGCATATGCACTGCTGAGACATCAAGGTTTGTTAGTGGAGTGACTTAAGAGTGTATCAAGCTTTATTTGCAGAATAGGAAGGTTATCTATGACTGGTTGATAATGTACAAAGGTTATTTTGGCTTTAGGATAGTTTGCCAAGGGAGGATCGCCTAAAGCGCCACTACCTAACTTAGGGGAGACTTTTTGGACAGATTTGGAGTGTTCTCTTTGGAGCTGATGGACAAGTTTGTATGACTGAGACTAGATAGGGCTTGACAATTAGGTTTTATCTCATCATGGGATAATTTTAAAAAGTAGGAGGGAAAAAAGGTTTATGGGTGTTTTCCAGCTGGCAACTTTGACAAATTGGAGATCAGCTGCTAGAAAACTTAGCTTTAAAAACTAGTCATCACCAACAGGTGAAAAATACTGATGACTAACAAGAAATACAAAAAAAATTCAGATTTTCTTTCGATTTTTCCTTAAGGCTCATGGCTTGGGCTATTGTTAAAACTGGTTGGGTATATTCTGAATCATGCTGCTCTTCTTCAACCTAATGATTCTTTTCTGATCTTAAGAGGGGTTTAGCAAGGGGATACAAATTAATATGCTTTGTTTTAGCTCCATGAGTGATGGTGATATTTCCCTACCTACACCCTATGTAGGCATCTATCGTGGCTAATCAAGGCCTCCCCAAGATCAAAGGATTCCCTCCCAAGTTGGAATTAGATTGAAGAACATAAAAGTCTGTAGGGTACTCCCAGGAATCCAATGAGATGACAATGTCTTTTATTACCCCCTCTGGCTTTACCTTAGACCTATTTTATAATTCTAACATGGTAGTAGTAGGAATTAAGTCAAAGGATCCTATGTGAGATAAAGTCTCCATAGTTGATCAGGTGATCATGTCCAAGTGGAAAAAAATGCTCAAAAATGGAACTGCTCAGAATTGGTTGCAACTTGAATGACCGGATATGCCTCGTCGCTGCGATTTTGACGCCCTAAATGAGACTCAAATACGATGTCGTATGTGAAAGATATTAAAGTTTGAAGTTTCCAAATAACCTTCAAAACAGGAATTTTGAACAAAAAAAATTGTCATTTTCAGAAAAATTTATGTGGCAAATTTCATTTTTTTATTAAAGTTTTTATGGGCCTATTACAGGGTGCCATGTGGCCTACCCAAATTCTACCACATGGCCCCAGGCCAAAGGTTCAAAATCATGTTAAATTTGTGGGCAAGGTGGTTGGAACTCCTGACCCGACCCCTCGGGCGGAGGTCGACCCGACATGAACGCATGTGGGTCAGCTGAAAACGGGAAAGTGTGAATGCGTTTAGGACACGCTAAACGTGAACTTGGGTTGGCCTAAACGTCTTTGGGTCATCGGATAATGGGCGATTCAGGTATCGTGTAGAGAAAACGTGCAGGCAGATGTGTGAACTCGTGCAGTTGTTAACGGACCCTCAGGTCGTTTCGTGAACGCCTCATGCAGAGGCTGCACGACTATTCAGGTCGGGCATCGTTTGAACTTTAAATGGGTGGATAAATTAAGGTTAAGCCCTGGGGTCATACAACCTAAAGTAGGGAACCAAGGGCTAAGCCCCATTGAAATGGCGGTAAATTTTTTTAAGCCCTCGGGTGCTAGCCCCCTAGCCATGCGACCTGCAGACTACAACCATGGGCGTGGGCTAACGACTTAACTGCCAGCGGAAACCGTCTGGCTTTCTCGCATGTGAATGCGCCAGCAACTGGCAGTTAGAATTAATGTTGCCCCCAAACTTAGCGCGTGGTTCGAACATTTTGGCAATTCCGCCATTTCTAGCACCCTTAACTGGATTTCACCCACATTTGGTGGGGTTTTCAAGGGACATTGAGCATAAATTTGTGGAGGTCATGACTTCTCCAATATTGAACCAATTTGGATGAAATTTTGGTCAATTTTGGGTATTTTGAGCATTCTGGAGAGGTTGGGTCATGTTTCAGAGTGAACATAGGTGTTCTATAGCCATTTTTTCTTCAGGGAAGCTTGGAGAGCCATTAGGGCCATGAGGGAAATGGAGCTGCATTGGGCTATGCTTCACTGTTTGAGGTGAAATAAAAGCCATTTTTAGCTTATTCCTATCTTCTGATTCAATTTCACAGCTATTTCTGCCTGTTTAGGCATATTTCTCATTGTATAACCAATTTGAGCAACTTAATAGAGCAAGGACATGCCCATTGGGAGCCTTGGACCCGGCAGATGTAGCCCAGGAGGGGTGAACTGCCTCATCATGTTGCTGTGTTATGTTATGGTGAAATTTTTCTACTATGTATTTCTAATTTAAGATGTTAAATAGTAATTTTAATTAACATTCCCTCACACATAAACTCAGAAACAGTTACCAAAAACACTTTGTTTAAATTGCAAGACATGATGAACACTTTGCACACTTAATTAAATGAAAATGGATACTTTGAACAGCAGATACAAATAGTTTCATTTTCAGAACAGATGGTATCAGAGCTAAGGATTTAAGCCTTAGGAGCTAGATTTTTACTCAGCATTTGTTTTGTGCAAAGATATAGTTGATTGTTTGCAAGTTTTGATGCTTACTAGGCTTAAACTCAAGAAAGGTGAAGGACACTTGGTTAGTGCACAAAGTAATCCTCAACCAATAAGGGCCAGAGAGCCACCTCCAAGAGCCATAGAAGTAGCTTCAAGCATGTCTTCAAGAGAGGGAGAAGCTCCTGAAGATATTGATCCCAAAGAAGAGGAACGGGTGTTCCGAAAGGCTTTCTTGGACATGACAAAGATGGTGAGGATACTCTACCAAGAAAGAAATGATAGGCTTGTTGGAGAAGGGTCTAAAAACTAGAAAGAAGGAGAGGGTTATTCAGGAGGAAAGAAAAGTGATGACAAGTCAAAGAAAGGACACGGAGGAAATGGTGATTTACCATCCCCATCTTCATCCTCTTCCTCTACATTGTCATCCTCAACTTCGGTGAATCAATCTCACAAGTCTAAAACCACTGGTAAAAGTCCATTTTTAAAGCTTGATGTTAAATTTGAGTTGCCTATGTTTAATGGTGAAGTCAATGCAGAGAATCTTGACAATTGGATAAGACAGTTGAAAGTTTACTTGAGGATACAAAACCTTCATGATGACGACTCCAAGATACAGTTAGCCTCTTTGAGAATGGATGGAGCAGCATTGGTATGGTTGGAAGCCAAGACCAAGGATGAAATTAAAAACCATGTTAAGATCACTTTATCATGGGCTGAAATTATTACTGTAATTAAGAAGCAATTTTGTCCATTAGCTCATTTACAAAAATCTATCATGAACTCGCAAAACTTCAGACAGCTTAAGGGACAAAATGTACAAGACTACACCCAGGAGTTTAGGAGAATAGCACTCTTATTAAGGGTAGACTTACAAAGTCAAGATACTTTGCTGAAATATATAGGTGGTTTGCACAGCTACCTTAGACATACTATCCTTATGTTCAATCCTACTAGTATAGATGAAGTTTGTGTACAAGCTATGCATTTAGAGGCTAGAGGGAAAAGGACTTTTGATGAGGGTAGAAACAAGCCTTTTAAGGTGAAAAACAAAGATAAAACCTCTAAGGGAAAAGGCAAAAAGAATGCATCTTTCAAATAAGAGGGTGAGAAAGTGATATGTAAACATTGTTCAAGAGAAGGCCATGAAGAGAAAAATTGTTGGAAACTACATCCTAAAGAAAGAACTCAGTTTAACTAAAACAAAGGAAAGAAGAAAACTGCAGCTACTACAACTACACCACAAGAATTAGGTGATGATTCAGGTGACGAAACCAAAATTGCAGCCATGGGTTTGAAAAGTATGAAGGGAAAGGAAAATAAAACTAATCCAAGCACTAGTACTTCAAACTGTCATGTACAAGCTCCAAATGAGGAAGAAATAATTGAATTGTGCCATGTGAGGGTAGTCTCAAAACATACAAAAATTGACACACTGTTTGACAGTGGGTCACAAGAAAATCTCATATCAAAAGACTTGGTAAAACAACTTAAACTTGAGACTATTCCACATCCAAAGCCTTATCCACTTGGGTGGATATGCAAGGATGAAAACTTACAAGTCTCAAGAAAGTGCATATTGCGATTTGCAATTACTGCACGCTTTATTAACACAGTTGAACTTGATGTAGTACCGCTTGATATATCAGGAATTGTTTTGGGAAGTCCTTACTTATTTGACAGGAAAGTGATCTTCCATCACCATGAAAATAAGTATCATCTCTTTAAAGGCAGCAAGGAGTTTATTGTCAAAGCACATCGCAAGAAGACAAATATAGCGATGGTAAATGCGGGACAAGTAAAAAGACTAGTGAATTCTAGTAAGAGTTTTGTACTTCTTATGGTTAAGCCCAAGGTTGATGTGAATCATGAGTCATTTGAAAATTGTGATTCCAAGCTTAAATCAGATTTATGTGATGTATTTGATGCACATAATGAGATGTTTTAGGAACCAACAGGTTCGCCTCCTAAAAGGAAGATTCAGCATGAAATCCAATTACATCATGATTGTCCTCTTCCTAACATAGGCATGTACCACATGTCTATCATGGAGAATGCTGAAATAAAGAGGCAAATTGAATACTTGTTGGACAAAGGTTGCATAAGACCGAGCACTTCGCCATGTGGGTCACCGATAGTGTTGATTCCAAAGAAAGATGGAACTTCGCGCATGTGTGTGGACTTCAGGGCATTGAACAAGATAACGGTAAAGAATCGTTACCCACTCCCAAGGATAGATGATTTGTTAAATCAGCTGAAATATGCTAAATATTTCACTAAGTTAGACTTACGTAGTGGTTATCATCAAGTTAGAATTGCAGAAAGTGACATTTGGAAGACAACATTTAAAACCAAACAGGGACTCTTTGAGTGGCTTGTTATGTCGTTTGGTTTATGCAATGCACCTACAACATTCATGTGGGTAATGGATGATGTCTTACGTCCTTTTCTTGATGATTTTTTTATTGTCTACTTAGATGAAATCTTAATTTTCAGCAAGACTAGAGAAGAGCATGTCATGCATGTTAAGAAAGTACTTGATATTTTGAAGAAAAATCAGTTATTTCTTAAAATGTCAAAGTGTGAATTTGGAAAAAATTATTTGGTTTATTTGGGACACATAGTAGGAGGAGGTGCTTTGAGAATTGATCCTTCTAAGGTAGAAGCCATTGTGAATAGGCCTACTCCCAAATCCATTACAGAGGTAAGACGTTTTTTGGGTGCAGTTCAGTATTGAAGGAAGTTTATTTCTAACTTCTCTGCCATAGCAGCTCCTATGCATACTGTTGGGGATCCCATGTTTTGGCCAGATTGGCAAGACCAAAAGATGAGACAACATCATAACCACTTTGGGGCCCTAGGATCTAGCCCTCCTGGACCCGGAGAGGGATCTCTCCAATAAACAAAGAATGATTTATCTTTGAAGCTCAGAATGAGATGTTAGGCTAGTTATGAAGCACAAAAAGGGGTTTAAATAATTTGGTTGGAGGGTTGCTGGGTTGGTTAGGAGATCATGGACTGGGAAAGCAATGGGAGAAAAGGAACAAAGCAGCAGGATGTTTCAGCAAGGAGAATGGGCCAAGACCGTGCCATCCATTGGGCTATGGAGTCATGAGAGGGAAATTACTTGCAACAACTAGCCAAGGCTTTCAAAGGGCAAGTCATCTATACTAAAGGATCTTTTAGATAGATGATGGGATGGAACATTAAGGAGGAAAGTGAAAGAAGGAAAGCAACCAATTTTCTGTCTATAGATCAGGTCAGAGGTCATTTAACTCTAGACCTGCTTGGACATACTCAAAGGCTGCTCTCAAAGAGACAAAGGGGCAGCTTATAGATCAGACCAGAGGTCATTTAACTCCAGGTCTGCTTTAGCAACTCCAAGGGAAAAACAGAGATAAGATTACAAAGAAACATCTAAGAGGCAAACCCCCAAGTTCATACATCAGCCAGCAGGCAATAACATCCGCTGCACTGGTTAAACCCATGAATTAACTCTTAGATAGCACATTTAAGCAGAAAACATAAAGGTAGGGAGAGCAGACAGCATAGGGCACCTAACAAGGGTGAATCCTATACCATTATTCTGATGCCTACCAGAAGAACATGAAACAATGTGAAAATGTAATAAACAGAGTTAAGAAACACATCACCAATAGTAATAGACCAGGATCCTGTGAAATGTGCTTTGATTAATTGATGCAAAACTAGTCATGTACAATATGGCTCAATGGCTAATACAGTCCCAACTTCTCCTCCCAGCCTATTACATACAAACTACTCTGCAGCTTCTTCCCAAGACCGTTCTAATAGTCAAATGAATCCCTCTAACAGCAGATGCCCAGCAAGGCAACAACAACAACCTTTACAATTCGTTCTCGGGGATTTTATAGGAGAAGA
This sequence comes from Pinus albicaulis, assembly GCA_034641835.2. Taxonomy (NCBI): domain Eukaryota; kingdom Viridiplantae; phylum Streptophyta; class Pinopsida; order Pinales; family Pinaceae; genus Pinus; species Pinus albicaulis. Next base: position 47,076,677 of record CM076574.1, on the reverse strand, counting down.
GGAAGAGACAGAGACAGATAGACAATTAAATGAGACTCATTAAGACATAATGGCGGAAGTGTCCACGCCCACACTGCTTAATGGCTATCTGCAACGTTGTAGGTACTCTGAGACTGGTTCGGAGATCTCTGTCAGGTCGATTTTGACCTCTGATACATTCTTTAAATCCTTACAGTGTCTGGAGCTTTGCGCTAGCCTTCTGGAATAAATGAACTGGATGAAAGTCTGCAAGGCCCTCCATGCTTCTTTAATGTTGTTTGACAATCTCTTGAGAAGTTCTGTCAGTGCTATTAATTGCTTATGGGCTCGAGGAAGCATGGAGATTGCTGTAGGAGGTGTACTTCTGGAGGAAACATGTCCTGATGTTAGGTAGCGCAGTAATGGCGTTGCTGGTGCGCTCATTGGTCTTCAAACAGTTTCTTAAGCCTTTGACCGCAGGATTAACACGTTAATCTTCAATTACAGGCTCGGATCCTCCTCAAATCCTGCTCTGTTGTCTCGTTTGGCCGCTAAATTGGCCTCTCTGTACTATCTGCACACTTTTAAAATATACCTGTTTAAAGCCCGGGCAGTGGTGGAGAAATACTGTGGAGGCGGAGGAACGCTGGCGGAAGAGTGGAGAAACGATGGAAAGTGGTTGCGAAACTAAGGAAAACAGTGGAAACAGTGCAGAGTGGCGGAGAAATGATCGCTAGTGTAGATGGCCAAAGGCTTTCACTTGAGCGAATTACAAAGAAAAGGGCGCAAAAAAATGGAGCGGAGCATGGATGTGGGACCCGGCAGAGGCGGAGGGCAATTGAATCAAAACCGTCAGATCTTAACCCAACGGACGAACAGGATGAACTTGGGCCAATCGCAATCGGAGATCGGAGCGGGGAGCGATCGCAATGCACAACACAAAAGTTCTGATTGCGATTGAGATTGGAGATGCGATTGAGCTAGGACCGTCGATCTGGGGAAGGAATGGACGGCGGAGATGAAATCGGAAGGGCAGAGAGAAAGGAATGTGATTACGATCGGAGAGGGACTTGCGATTGAGCGCTGACCGTCGGATCGCGGAATAGATCAACGGCTCAGATGCAATCGGGGGACAGTGCGATCGGGGGATCGGAAGTCACAGTTGCGATTGATCGGAGGGTGCGGCGTGGATGTTGCGATTGCGATGGGCGGGGGGCTTGCGATTGGCGCTCCGCCATCGATCTTTACGACAGATCAACGGACCAAAACTCATCGCGAGAATTTGTGTTAAAAACAAATCGCATCGGGGTTCTTTGCTGTTTACAAAGGAAAAACGCGCCCGCTCGGCTTCCGATTGCGATTGGCCCCCAAGGCTTAAGCGCTTGGTCTTGGGTAAGGGCGTATGTGGGGAAGTGGTTAAGGGACTGGCGGAAAGGGGCTAGGCCTATAACAAGGTCGGAATATGGGTTTTTAGCCCTTTTAAATGGATTTTTAAGGTGAAGGAGGGGAACGATAGAGAAATAAAGGGGGAAGAAGGGAAAACAAAGGGTAGGGGAAGAAATTAAAGGGGATTTTGGGGGGATTTGAAGGGGTAAAAGGGGAATAGAAGGGGAAGACAAGGGGGATGAAATAAAAGGGAAAAAGGGGGCCTTTGGGCATTTCTTCACATGGCAGAGAGGCTTATAAGGGAAATCAGCAGAGGGGATACTATCAAAGGATAACAGACACATGGAGGCTTCAAGGAGACTGTGTTTTCAGAGGAAATGCATTCCTTGAAGACTCAACAACAATTTAGCCCCCTATTTTCTTGTCAAAAATTTCATAGGGGAGCTAACAGTGGCTCCACATGGGGATGGCTTCTTCTTGAAGGAGCCAAGAAACCAGAAGATGATCTCTTGGTGTAGGCCAGGTGTCTGCTGCTTGAACCATCCACTTCTTTCTTTGATCAGCTGCCACAAGCTATGAAGACAACATATCAGCAGAAACAATTCTCCCAAACAACTACCTACCCATACTATAGTCCTAAAAAATTTCTTCTGGGGTGCATTTGGACTTGCAGACCCTTTTACATCATTAATTTTTTACAAACAGGAAAAAATAAACCTATTCTACTTCTACCCTTATTGCTCCATGAGACCAGATTAGACTGTTGGTCTCATATGTTTCTCTACCTACACTACTACCTGCTAGGATTAGACTGTCTAGCAAGTTCCTTTTCTACATTCTAAAACAGAAAATGAAATAACTAACTACATGCTCATAGACTGAGCTTTATTGAGTTTTTCCTACCTACCCTACTCTAACTGAAATATTTACAAGCTAGCTTACAAACACTGTCTTCCAGTGCAACCAGTCCATCAAGTGATCCCATGGCTGGTCCTTCTTGCTCAACTCCTTGAGCATGCTGGATAGGCAGGGCAGCTCCCACTCCTTTTGTTTGATAACAGCAGCTTTGAAAAATTGTCTTCCTGTCTGCATCATGCTGCTCAAAAAGACCTTTGATCCTTCTTCAAATGTGTGCAGGAAATGTGCATAAGGATCATGATAAGATACCTGGCCACAAATGTCTGTCAGGCTGGCTTCGACCAGGATCTCTTCTTCTTCCACTGGATCAAGAATGAGACTCTCTTGGAGTAGAGTGTCTCCTTCATCTTCTGAACTGGAGGACTCATCATATATTGGGGTTGAGTCCTCTTGGAGCTCTGATATATTCTGCTCTGAGGTGCAGGGCTCCGTGAAAAGATCCATGTATTCTTGAGCAGGGTCTTTTTCCGTTGCTTCCTCTTTTTCGAGAGAAAGCTCATTATTCACATCCTGCTCAAGAATCTCTTCTTTGTTTTCCTCTTCATCATCTGAGATGAAACGCTGCTGACCTCCATCCATGTGAAAACCATTACTGATGAGTTGTAATGGAGTGAAGCAAAGATCTAGAGATCCTTCACCCTCTTCTGCACTCTCAAAGCTTCCTTCATCAGTATCATAAATAGCCTGCATTGGATCATTACTCTCTGGAAGTGAAAAGGATTGACTCTCCTCCCATAAATCTGCTAATGATGACCCTACCAGATCTTCTTCTGTTTGGGGAACGTCATCATCAGATAGGTCAAAAATAGGAGAGTCATGAACGTAAGTAATACTGCCAACCAGACATACTGGGTCATCAGCAGATTTCTCTTCACTCTGATTTACATTTGAGCTTTCCAACTCTGTGCAATAAAGCTCATCAGATGAATGGGCAAGGACGTCTGATCTGTAAAAAATTTCAGAGGTTGGCTGTCTATTGATGATCTGGTCTATTTCCTCTTCTGTCAAAGGGGAGGATGATCTTGTGTCCCTTTGTGTAGAGGTGCAGCAGCTCTCTGTTCCCTTTGAAGACTGGCTTTGAGGTTGGATGTCATCTTGAGCCTCAACTTTAAGGAATGATGAATCGGCAACTGAGTTTTCAGGAATATCTTGAAAAAATTCCGCAATCTCTTGACTGTTTTCTTCCTCAGTCGATTCATCCATGTTCTTGTGGTAGCTAGGATGCATATGAAATTCTTGAATGGCTATCAACAGATCTTCTGATTACATATTAACCAAATCCTCATCAATATGTAACAGGTATTGTATGATATTCTGAGATTGATCACAACAGTCCCATGATAAGGATGGAGAGTTTCCTTTATAATTCGTGTAGAATACTTGGTGCATGTCCTTTAAAGAAAAAAAACTCCGAGGTTCTAACCATTCGTACCAGACCCTAGCCTTTCCTTCTAATGTTGCCATGAACATTTTCATTAGGCAGTCTTCATGCCATTCAACTTTAAATTTCCACACATGTATATGAAACTTGATGAGATGTAGCAAGGGGTCCTCAGTGTTTTCGCCCTGAAAGATAGGCAGGTTTTTTAACCAGTCCACTTCAGGCATTTTGTGTGGGAATCCGGGGATATTCTCCCTGCTCATTGGGGCATATCTTCTCTGTATGCGTGGAAGCATGTTTGTAAATCAGAAAGAGGTCACTGTATCTTCTCAACCAGTTCAGAGTCCTCCACCAGTGGAGTCATCAGGTCTTTGGATCATAGGGAGTGTGGAGTCGCCAGGTGGATGATTATCACTGTTTGGAGCAGGATGTTGTCCACCATCAGCAATGAGAAGCCAATCTAGATGCAAAGCGGTCCCTTCCCCAGCGGAGTCACCATTATGTTGGGGTTCCCATGTTTTGGCCAGATTGGCAAGACCAAAAGATGAGACAACATCAGAACCACTTTGGGGCCCTAAGATCTAGCCCTCCTGGACCCGGAGAGGGATCTCTCCAATAAAAAAAGAATGATTTATCTTTGAAGCTCAGAATGAGATGTTAGGCTAGTTATGAAGCGCAGAAGGGGGGTTTTAAAATGATTTGGTTGAAGGGTTGCTGGGTTGGTCACGAGATCACGGACTGAGAAAGCAGCGGGAGGAAAGGAACAAAACAGAAGGCTGTTTCAGCAGAGGGAATGGGCCAAGACCGTGCCATCCATTGGGCTATGGAGTCATGAAAGGAAATTACTTGCATCCACTAGCCAAGGCTTCCAAAGGGCAAGTCATCTATACTAAAGGATCTTTTAGATAGATGATGGGATGGAACATTAAGGAGGAAAGTGAAAGAAGGAAAGCAACCAATTTTCTGTCTATAGATCAGGTCAGAGGTCATTTAACTCCAGACCTGCTTGGACATACTCAAAGGCAGCTCTCAAAGAAACAAAGGGGTTGCTTATAGATCAGATTAGAGGTCGTTTAACTCCAGATCTTCTTTAGCAACTCCAAGGGAAAACAAAGATAAGATTACAAAGAAACATCTAGGCCAAACCCCCAATTCATACATCAGCCAGTAGGCAATGACATCCACTGCGCTAGTTAAATCAACTGAAAACAACTCTCAGATAGCACATCTAGCGGAAAACATAAAGGTAGGGAGAGCAGACAGCATAGGGCACCTAACAAAGGGTGAATCCTATACCATTATTCTGATGCCTACTGGAAGAACGTGAAACAGTATGAAAATGTAAATAACAGAGTTAAGAAAAACATCACCAATAGTAATAGACCAGGATCCTGTGAAATGTGCTTTGATTAATTGATGCAAAAACAGTCATGTACAATATGGCTCAATGGCTAATACAGTCCCAACTTCTCCTCCCAGCCTATTACATACAACTACTCTGCTACTCCCTCCCACGACTGTTCTAACAGTCGGAATGGATCCCACTAACAGCAAATGCCCAGCAAGGCAACAACAACCTTTACAATATGTTCTCGGGGATCTTTTATAGGAGAAGAGGAAGTGACAGAGGCAGATAGACAATTAAATGAGGCTCATTAAGACAGAATGGCGGAAGTGTCCACGCCCACACTGCTTAATGGCTATCTGCAACGCTATAGGTACTCTGAGACTAGTTCGGAGATCTCTGTCAGGTCGATTTTGACCTCTGATACATTCTTTAAATCCTTACGGTGCTTGGAGCTCTGCTCTAGCCTTCTGGAATAGATGAAATAGTGAAAGATCTACACGGTTTCTCCATTCCTCTTTAATGTTGCTTGACAGTCTCTTGAGAAGTTCTGTCAGTGCATTAATCTGTTTAAGGGCTCGAGGAAGCATGGAGATTGTTGTAGGAAGGTGTACGTCTGGAGAGAACGTCCTGCTGTTAGGTAGCGCAGTAATGACTTTGCTGGTGCGCTCTTAGTCTTCAAACAGTGCCTTAATTCTTTGAATGCGGGATTATAACCATTAATCTTCACTCACAGGCTCAAATCCGTTAAATCCGTCTCTGCTATCCCGTTTGGCCGCTGAATTGGCCTCTCTGTGCTATCTGCACAATTTAAAATAAACCCGTTTATAACCTGGGCAGTGGTGGAGAAATACTATGGAGGCGGAGGAACGCTGGCGGAAGAGTGGAGAAACGATGGAAAGTGGTGGTGAAACTAAGGAAAATAGTGGAAACAGTGCAGAGTGGCAGAGAAATGATCGCTAGTGTAGATGGCCAAAGGCTTTCACTTGAGCGAATTACAAAGAAAAGGGCGCAAAACAATGGAGCGGAGCATGGATGTGGGACCCGGCAGAGGCGGAGGGCGATTGAATCAAAACCGTTAGATCTTAACCCAATGGACGGACAGGACGAACTTGGGTCAATCGCAATCGGAGATCGGAGCGGGGAGAAATCGCAACGCACAACACAAAAGTTCTGATTGCGATTGAGATTGGAGATGCGATTGAGCTAGGACCGTCGATCTGGGGAAGGAATGGACGGCGGAGATGAAATCGGAAGGGCAGAGAGAAAGGAATGTGATTGCGATCGGAGAGGGACTTGCGATTGAGCGAGCGCGTCGGATCGCGGAACGGATCAGACCCGGATGCAATCGAGGGGGACGGTGCGATCGGGGGATCGGGGAGTCACGGTTACGATTGATCGGAGGAGTGCGGCGTGGATGTTGCGCGATTGCAATGGGCGGGGGCTTGCGGTGGTGGCTTCCTAGCAAGAGTGATCTTTATGACAGATCAACGGACAAAACTCATCCATGAAGACTTTTGTGTTAAAAACAAATCGCATCGGGGTTCTTGTTGTTTACAAAGGAAAAGCAGCCGCTCGGCTTCACGTTGCGGTGGCCCCCAAGGCTTAGCGCTTGGTCTTGGGTAAGGGCGTATGTGGGGAAGTGGTTAAGGGACTGGCGGAAAGGGGCTAGGCCTATAACAAGGTCGGAATATGGGTTTTTAGCCCTTTTAAATGGATTTTTAAGGTGAAGGAGGGGAACGATAGAGAAATAAAGGGGGAAGAAGGGAAAACAAAGGGTAGGGGAAGAAATTAAAGGGGATTTTGGGGGGATTTGAAGGGGTAAAAGGGGAATAGAAGGGGAAGACAAGGGGGATGAAATAAAAGGGAAAAAGGGGGCCTTTGGGCATTTCTTCACATGGCAGAGAGGCTTATAAGGGAAATCAGCAGAGGGGATACTATCAAAGGATAACAGACACATGGAGGCTTCAAGGAGACTGTGTTTTCAGGGGAAATGCATTCCTTGAAGACTCAACAATAATTTAGCCCCCTATTTGCTTGTCAAAAATTTCATAGGGGGGCTAACACATGCAGTGAAAAGTGTGAAGTGTGATTTCCAATGGGGAGGCAAGCAACAGAAAGATTTCGAGTCTTTGAAAGAGAAGATAATTTCAGCTCCAGTCCTTGCATTACCGGACTTGAGACATCCATTCGAGATTCAGACCGATGCTAGTGATTATGCCATGGGTGCAGTTCTCCTACTGCATGGTAAGCCTATCGCATTTCATTCTGAGACATTTAATGGTGCTGTTGTGAATTATCCTACATATGATAAGGAGTTTTAGGTGTTGGTAAAAAGCATCAAAAAGTGGAAACACTATTTGATGAGCAAAGAAACAGTTGTTCATACCGACCATCATCCTTTACAGTACTTGCAGTCGCAAAGTAAATTACAGCAGTCACGACATTTTAGATGGATGGGTTTCCTACAACAATTTCACTTGGTAATAAGGTACAAGAAAGGTATTTTCAATAAAGTTGATGATATGCTTTCAAGGCCTATTATTAGTGCTACTACTTTACTTAAGAATGATTATATTGTACATGAGAGCTACATAGAATAGTATGCATCAAATGTTGATTTTTAGATGTGTATGCTAACTTGAGTGAAGGGAATCATGTTGAGGGGAATGATTATCATTGGCATAATAATTTTTTGTTTCATATGGGAAAGTTATGTATACCACAGGGGGAGAGACTAAGCATCATGAGAGAAGCTCATTCTTCTCTTATGGTTGGACATTTCGGGGTAAGCAAAAGAGTGGCACATTTACAGAGGTATTGTTATTGGCCTCGCATGGTAGATAGTGTTTCATGTTTCATTAGAGGTTTTTCATTATGTGCTACAAGCAAGCATAGAAGTAGGAAGCTTGGTTTATATATGCCATTGCCGATACCTTATAGACCATGGGAACGTGTTTCTATGGATTTTGTGGGAGGTCTACCATTATCTAGAAAGCAGCATGATTATCTTTATGTAGTTGTTGATAGATTCAGCAAGATGTGTATTCTTATGCCATGTAAGAAATCTATAACTGTTGAACAAAATGCTGATTTATATTTTCAACATGTATGGGTTCATTATGGCTTGCCTACTTCTATTGTTAGTGACAGGGATTCCAAATTTGTTGGGAATTTTTGGTCCAATCTATGGAAGATGATGGACACCAAGTTGAAGAAGAGTATTTCTTTCCATCCGCAAACAGATGGCCAAACAAACGTAGTGAACAGAAAATTTGTACATATTTTGAGAGGTTATTGCAGCAAGCATCCCAAGCTTTGGGATGAGCATTTTCATTACATTCAGCATGCTTAAAACCGGGCCAAGAACTCTTCTACAAATACTTCACCTTTTGAAGCTTGCTTTGGGTATTTGCCTAAGTCACCTTTAGATTTCATTCTTGAGAAGGATGTTTCCATTGATGGGCATAGTGACATTGACAAAGCTCTCATGTTCATTGAAATAATTCAGCTCATACATCAGCAAGTTCAAGAATAGCTTGAAAAAAGTCAAGGCAAGTACAAGGAGAGGCATGACAAACACAGGGTTGATCATAAGTTTCGAGAAGGAGATGAGGTATGGCTGCATATTAGTAGGGAAAGAATGCAAGAAGAAGGTAAAAATTTGAAGCCTATTCGTTATGGTCCATTCAAGATCCTTAAACAAGTTGGAAATAATGCTTTTCAACTAGATTTGCCTTCATATATGCAAATGTATTCCGTTATGAATGTGGAAAATTTACGTTTGTATAAACCTCCTTTAATTGCTGATTATGAAAGTGACATTCAGCTACCATCTATAGAGGATTTCTTGCCATAATTTTTGGATGAGCTGAAAGAGGATGCTATCCTTAACAGAAGGACACGCACTTCGAGGAGGGGAAATGTTGATTATGTTTGGGTTGGTCTTAAAGGAAAAAAACCGAGTAAGGAAAAATGGATGGAGGTGGAAAAGGTGAGGGATTTGTACACTCATCTTCTTAACAGGTATTTGAAGGCTTTTGGGGTCCAAAAGCTTCCCAATGGGAAGGTGTGATCAGGTGATCATGTCCAAGTGGAAAAAAAATGTTCAAAAATGGAACTGCTCAGAATTGGTTGCAACCTGAATGACCGGATAGGCCTCGTCGCTACGATTCTGGCGCCATAAATGGGACTCAAATCCGATTTCGTATGTGAAAGATGTTGAAGTTTGAAGTTGCCCAATAACCTTCAAAACATGACTTTTAAACAAAACAATTTGTCATTTTCGGAAAAAATTGTGGCAAATTTCATTTTTTTATTAATTTTTTTATGGGCCTATTATAGGGTCCCTAGGCCAAACGTTCAAAATCATGTTAAATTTTTGGGCAAGGTGGTTGGAACTCCTGACTCGACCCCTCGGGCGGAGGTCGACTCGACCTGAACGCATCTGGGTCAGCTGAAAGCGGGCAAGTGTGAACGCGTTTGGGTCACGCTGAAAGTGAACTCGGGTCGGCCTGAATGTCTTTGGGTCATCGGATAACGAGCGAGTCGAATCTCGTGCAGAGAAAATGTGTAGGTGGATGCGTGAACTCGTGCAGTTGTGAACAGACCCTCGGGTCGTGTCGTGAACGCCTCGTGCAGAGGCTGCACGACTATTCAGGTTGGGCGTCGTTTGAACTTTAAATGGGCGGAGAACTTAAGGTTAAGCCATGGGGTCATACGACCTGAAGCGGGGAACCAAGGGCTAAGCCCCATTGAAATGGCAGTAAATTTTTTTAAGCCCTCGGGTACTAGCCCCCTAGTCATGCGACATGTGGACTACGACCACAGGCGCGGGCTAACGACTTAACTGCCAGCAGAAACCATCCAGCTTTCTCGCATGTGAACACGCCAGCAACTACCAGTTAAAATTAATGTTGCCCCCAAACTTAGCACGTGGTTCCGAAATTTTGGCAATTTTTCCATTTCTAGCGCGCTTAACTAGAGTTCACCCACATTTGGTGGGGTTTTCAAGGGACATTGAACAGAAATTTGTGGAGGTCATAAATTCTCCAATATTGAACCAATTTGGATGGAATTTTGGTCAATTTTGGGTATTTTGAGAATTCTGGAGAGGTTGGGATAGGTTTCAGAGTGACTAGAGGTGTTCTATAGCCATTTTTGCTTCAGGGAAGCTTGGAGAGCCATTAGGGCCATGAGGGAAATGGAGCTGCATTGGGCTATACTTCACTGTTTGAGGTGAAATAAAAGCCATTTTTAGCTTATTTCTATCTTCTGAATTAAATTTCACACTTATTTCTGCCTGTTTAGGCATATTTCTCACTGTATAACCAATTTGAGCAACTTAATAGAGAAAGGACATGCCCATTGGGAGCCTTTGACCCGGCAGATGTAGCCCAAGAGGGGTGAACTGCATCATCATGTTGTTGTGTTATGTTATGGTGAAGTTTTTATGTTTTTTATTTCTGATTTAAGATGTTAAATAGTAATTTTAATCAACATTCCCTCACACATAAACTCAGAAACAGTTACCAAAAACACTTTGTTTAAATTGCAAGACATGATGAACACTTTGCACACTTAATTAAATGAAAATGGATACTTTAAACAGAAGATACAAATAGTTTTATTTTCAGATCAATAGTAATCACATTTATGGTTTCACCTAAATCAATTAGAGTGTTCTTTATTGGATACCCATTGATAAAGGCGGTAACCACGGGGATTCCAGGGTCTGCATATTTCTCAGTAACAAATCTGGTGGACATATGGCTCGAAAGTTTCCCACCTACTTGAATTATGGAGGGATATTTCTTCTATATTCCTAGTTTATTTGTACATATCTCCCTCACTATTTTGGCATAAATCAGGATATCCTTAATTTCTTGCAACAATGGGATCTTAATGCACACATTCCTTAGTTCAGACACAAGATCAAATTCGGGTTGTTCTATTTTCATCTCCAACCTCTCTGGAAAAGGAGGTTGGAACATATGTGATGAGGAAGGTTCTTGGGATATTGAAGTTTTTTTTTTCTGCTGGTTCAGGTGTGTTTTCTACTTCAAGTATTTCCATAGTGTATTCCTCTATAATATCTTCAATTTTTCCGGGCTAAGTCACCACTTTTCCCGATCTGAGTTTAATTTCCTCTAGCGACACAGGAAATTCCTGTAACAAAGGAACAGAAATTTCCTACAGAGGTTGTGGTGTAATACAGTAAGTAGGAAAAGTGGGATAAATGACCACTCCAATATTGTGAGAAGATTAGATGGTTTTATTGTTAGGGTTATATATTGGTTGGGCAAGCAGTTATGTGGGAGGAGGCTGATTTGTTGTGGTTGGAAACTGAAGTTGTTGTTGTTGTGGTTTTACCAGTTGTTGTGGTATGGTTAATGGTGGATAAAAATACTGAGATGGACAATTTTATGCAACAGGGTAAGAAAATTTCCCCTGCCAAGGTTTTTGTGGAGGTCGGGGCTTCCAGGGATTTGGAATATTCCACATCTGATTTTGAGCATAAGGAATTTGAAAATGTGGTTGTGACATACCTGTAGGATGTGGTTTCCATGGTCTTTGAGGTGCCAATTCATAGAGTGCATTGACAACTTCAGGAAGAGGAGGACATTGATCAGTAGAATGCTCAACTTCACAAATTCGGCAACCTCTATATTGTCTATAGGGCATTCCTTAGAGCATGTTTCTTCCTACATTTGGAGCAGAACATGACCATGGCTCTCTCAAATTCCTCATGTTTCTTCTTAAACTAAAAAACATCCAATTGTGAAGATAAAGTGCTAAGAATGTCAGTCTTAAAATTTTCAAATAAATTACCCATTTCAACTCTGGTTACTCTAGCTCCAACAACTGATTTGACAAGCCTGGAAGAAGTGTCTCTTGATCCTCCTCCAACTTTATAATTTCCCTTTGAATATCTTTGACACAACTCACAGACATCATCATAACTCATCTTTTATATATCACATGCTCCCATTAAGTTAAAAATCTCCAAAAAATTTAGTCTAATTTCCCTGAGAAAAATTGTTCTCTTGGTTTCTTTGCTCAATTAATTCATGTTGGATGTCTACAGATTGTATTGAAATATCTCGACCAAGTTCTCAAGACTCTCCCCTTCCTTCTGATTCATACCAAAAATTTCTTCTTTGAGGTCTCTAGTCTTACAATAATCTTGATACTTCTTCAGGGATGTCTTCTTCATTCCATCCCAAGTTGAAATGGAGTTTGAACCTGGAACCCATAAACCACCTGAGATTTGCATCCTTCAATGTAGCAGGAAAAAAATTCAGCTTCTGAGCAATTGAATAATAGTCATATCTTCTGCATAACACATCTAATTTGAATAAGAAGGCATCGGGATCTTCACTAGAAACACCACGAAAATTAGGCAAGGTCGAAGGAGGAATGTTTTTCATCTGAGTAGCTCTACCAGTCTCCCTAATAGGAATTTAAAATGTGACCAGTTCCTCTTCCTTCTCATTGTATTCCCCATATGTGTTACCAATACCCTCTAGATGGGCCATATCATACCAAGAGAGAGTAGGACCTTTGTAAACTACATATTCTTCAGAGTCAATGGTCTGAAACTCTGGTTCTTGAATAGGATTGATGAGGAACTCCTCTTCAGGCTAACCACTGAGAAGAGATATTGAATTCCTTGCAAGAGGAGGTTTAAATGGGCAGCAACATAATATTCTGTTGTAGAAGTATTGATCTGCTTAGGGTCAATGACCAAGCTCTTTTCAAGACTACAAACCTGCTGTTCAGATTCTCCTTCCTTTTTTGCCTTGTTTCTTGCATACTTCCTTGTTCTTGCCAGTTTATTAGTGAATTAAGTGGTGCTCACACCACCACAAAAACATTTGAAAATATTGGACCCTACTCATCTATTATGCAAAAAAATTCAAAAAAACTTCCACTTACCAAACAATCAGGACATGGCTTTGGTGAATTCTGATCTCTACAGGTGCGTAGGCCTTACCCTAAATCTTACCACTTCGACTCCCCTAGTCCTAAAAAATCTCAAACAATATAAATCATACTAAAACACTTTCATTATCATCCTTAGCACCTCCTCAGAAATAGCGCAAAAATGTTGAGTTAAATTATAGACTTATAATTTGGCAACATAAATTATCAACCAAGGGTAGGTAAGCTTATGAGATGTTGCACAAAATATATGTACGCTAATACCTTAAGTGCTTCCTATTTAAATCAGTCACACATGCACAGATCTAATGTCTCTTTTCTGCATCAACACTTGGCAGCAAAGGCTATGGAGTGGATTCAATCATCCCTCTACAGCTCTTGATATTGTTGATGTTTATCAAAAAATATAAAGAACCAAGAAAATAGCGATAAGAAAATCAATTTAACATTTAGAAGCTAAAACCTAATTAAATGATTCCAAACATCTTTGTCAAATAAAATGCATCATCCAAGCATTTTACATGTGCTGCTAAAATTCAAAAGAGAGAAACACAAGTTGTGAAAATAATTTTAACACTACATAAAAATAATCAAAAGGAAACATTGTTGTAACTAATGGAGTTGTGAGCAAAGGGGGGCCTCCCTATCTCACAACCCCTTCACTGTTAAAAGAATTTGCTCAAAAAAATTAACAGAACATATAACTTTATAGTAATTTGAAAAGTATAGCCATGTACAAGTCTGATATGTTCGATCAACCACCCCCCTTGCAAATGAAACATAATGAAATTTATACAAGTTCAAAGGCATATGCTTTGCCTGAATTAGGAAAACTACTATGTTGTAACTATTTACTATAAATACTAGAACAAAATGACAAAAATATCTCTACTGAATTTGATCCATGACTAAAAGCATGGATCAAACTACTTTCGTTACATTGTTGGAGCTTTCCCCAATGTGTCTATCGAGAATAGGATTGAAGATATGGGTGGTTTCAATGATGAATTCAAGGCAGAAGACAATAGACAGCGTCCATGTAGGTGGATTTCCTCATAAAACCCATGTTCTCATTCGTCTTGGGACTAAGTGGAACATATCCAACCATTGATTCTGCTGCAGGAAATCTCGGCGGTTACAATAAATCCACATCTATAGGAAATTGTGGAGTATCTGTAGGAAATCAGCGACCACAGGCTATCTAGAAATCACAGAGCTGCTTCAAATCATAACTAATCTACATAATACTTCACTCATTCAACTTGATAATTTGATTAGGAAACAATTAGCTTCAAGCAATATTTAAGAACAAGATAAAATGATACTTTTTAAGATAATTTGCATACCTTGAGCACATAGCACCCTTTTGATCAAAGCTTAGGTAATATAATGAAATAGGATTAATTAGGGGTCAAAGAGAGTTAAAAAAGGGGGAAGAAAGGTCTTCGAAGGCTATCAAAATTGAGCAAAATTGGGACTCAAAAATGGCTTCGATAGAAATACGTGCTTCAAAATATTATTGGGCCGACGACTGAGAAGTTATTAGAGGAAGTGCGCCAAGAAGAGAAGTAGTTTGCAGTGTTGATATATCCATTGAATACAACCTACACAAGCATTTCAGAGAAGGTTAGGGGTGCACCAGATGAGACATGTGAGTGTTGGGGTCCTGTTGGGCATGGCCCAACTTGGTCAAATTTTTAGTCAAAGACTTCACATTTTGAGGAAGCAGAGTACGCGGACCAGCAAAGATAAATCTACCATGCAGAGGTTTGGGGCTTCGGGGCAGGTCAAAGCCCCTCTTTTTGTAAAGGGTTTGGGTTTATTTTTTAGTCTTTTTCTACCCATGGTATGTGGACCATGGTATTGTATTGATGTAAAGTTATATAAATCAATTTAAGGCTTTGTTAAAGATATATTGAAATAGAATGTCATAATTGGGTCAAGATTGTAATTATTTCTATCTTTCTGTGTTTTGGGCCTGAGGGAAGGCTCCGTAGTTGTGTGCGCGAAGCCCTTGAAGAGTTTGAAACTTTGTGTGCATACCACTTGTGTTGAAATTCAACAAGAAAATGCACCACATACTAGTGTGGGATTTCAGGTCACACATGAGTGAGGAATTCAGTGACACATTAGTGCTAATGTGGGCGACCAATTTTTAAATAAATTGGAAAATAAATTGTAATCTTCTCCCATAACAACTTGTAATAGTTAACTAAGTGTGATAGACTTAGATAGCTTAAGAATTTCGAGTTGAGGGTCAAAGAGTAGGCATGTAGAGTGATTCTATTATTTACAGGGTCTAGTTGTAGTTGTAGCACTAGTGTGGTGTGAGTGCAATCAGTTAACTCAAATTAATTGAGTTAAAATTAGTTTAACTAGTTCTAACTAATCGATGAGCTAGTGGAAGATCAAGTGAATTAAAATAGATTTAACTCACAAGTAGTGATATACCAAGTAACTGATGATTCACTATTAATAGCTACATGCATATCAATTCTGATGACGACCTAGTTGAGGCAAAGGTTAAAGGAAAGTAAACTATTAGTTGTATTATTAGAGAATAGCCCAAGTGCAATTATAAATCCACAAGAAGCCTATGATGGATTGCGTAGTCAAGGAAGGTTGGAATTCCTATTTAAATAGGAATTATTTTTCCTAGGGATTGTGTGAGAAGGGTAGGCTAAAGATGGGTAGGAAATTGGCTATGTATTTGTCCAATTTTGCCTAGATCAGTGTGAGACAATCGATAGAGTGTATGAGGTTGTGGTGAGCACAAATGCATTGTATTGTTTCATGATTCCTTGGTTTATTATAAAATATGGAGGGGTTTTGAGCAGTTTCTTTCCCCAGGAAAATATTGTGTTGTGCAATTGATTTACTTATTTCTCTTACTTGCATGTGATTGAGCGGTCGTGATTTATATTCTGCAAATATTGTAGAAGGATTCAGTATCTTATTTTAATACATTTCATGATCAGATTGAATCCATTGGTGTAATTTCTACAACTTACACATGTGTGCGCAGGTCGAAGAAGTGTATGTACTAAAGAGCTTTATCATAATAAAATAAGAAGAGTTTTGGAAGCATCGTTGTGTTTTATATGTGTATTTACTTATTATCTGCATTGTGAAGGATGAGCACACATGATTTGGTATAATTAAATTTGCAGTTGAAAGAGATACTTGAAAAAGGGTAAATTAGGCCAATTTTATTGCCTTGGGGCACACCATTGTTATTTGTGAAGAATAAGGATCGCACTCTTAGACTATGCATTGATTACAGGCAGCTAAACAAAGAAACCATCAAGAACATGTATTCATGACTGGGGATTTATGATTTTTTTGATTAGTTGAAGGGAGTAGCAGTGTTCTCTAATATCGACTTAAGATAGGGATATCACCAGGTACACATCAAAGAAGAGGACATCTACAAGACCGCATTGAGGACCAGGTACGGGAACTATGAGTTTGTTGTAGTTCCATTCAGTTTGACTAATGCCCCAGTTACATTTATGTGTTTGATGAAAAATGTGTTATGTCCTTATTTGGACAAGTTTTTTATTGTGTTTATTGATGACATATTGGTGTATTATAAAAATGAGAAAGAGCATGCCTAACATCTGGTAGCAGTGTTGAGGTCGTTGAGAGAGAATCAGTTGTATTCTAAGCTCAACAAATTCATTTTCTTCCAAACTAAGGTACACTACTTGGTACATGTTGTCTCCAAGGAGGGCGTTGCAATAGATCCAGAAAAGACAATGACCATCATGAAATGGGTGCCTCATAGAAATGTAGATGAGGTGAGATCCCTCATGGGGTTGGCAGGGTATTACAAGACGTTCATCGGGAACTTCTCATAGATTTCTTATCCTATTACATCATTGTAGAGGAAAGGTAAGAAGTTTTTTTAGACAGAGGAGTGTGAGGCTAGTTTTGAGCAGCTTAAGCAATTGTTGACACTAGTGTTAAATATTGCAGATCGAGACAAGGAGTTTGTAGTATGTACAGATGCTTGTAAGAGAGAACTTGGTGGGGTCCTTATTCAAGATGGATAGGTGGTATGCTATGAGTCGCGAAAGCTGAATGATCACAAACTTAACTACTCGACACATGATCTTGAGCTAGCAGTGATCATTCATGTAATGAATATGTGAAGGCACTACCTTCTTGGTAGGAGGTTTGTATTGATGAGTGACCACATTGGGTTTAGGTACTTGTTTGAAAAACTATATCTGAATTCTAGGTAGGCTAGATGGTTAGCCATGATCAGTGAATTTCACTTCGAGATTAGGTACATCAAGGGAAAGGAGAATAGGGTTGCAGATCCTCCTAGTAGGCAGGTACAAGTAAATCACATAGCAGTTATGAGCTCATATGGGACAAACTTACAGGATAGGATCTTGTAGGTAGGTCAACATGATCACAAGTATATGGATATTGTGCTCAAGTTACATCAAAGTAAAAGTAGAGGTACAAGTATAGGTGTTGGTACATGTAGAGGTATGGGTGTTGTACATGTACAGGTAGAGGTGTTGGTACAGATACAGGTACAAGTGGTGGAATAGGTACAGGTATAGGTACATGTGTATAATATTTGGACTATCATCTCACAACAAATGGCTTGGTGAGGTTTATAGATATGATATATGTGCTATATAGTGGTGAGTTGAAGAATTTTATCTTGAGGGAGTTTCATGTGAAACCATATTTGGGTCACCCCGGCTACCAAAAGACATTCATTGTAATGAAAATATTCTATTATTGGCCAAATCTAAAGAAGGATGTGGCAGAGTTTGTAGCAATATGTTTGGATTTTTAGATGGTTAAGGTAAAGTGTAAGAATCCAGGTGGACTGCTACAACCGATTTTGATTCCAGAATGAAATCGGAGGTCATTTCCATGCTCTTCATCATAGGTTTTCCTGTGAAAACTAGAAAACATGATTCCATCATGGTTGGTGTGGAAAGGTTGACAAATTTTGCACACTTCATTCCAGTGAAGACTACATAATCAGCTAGCGATGTAGCACAGGTGATCATCAGGGACATAGTTATATTTCATGGTGTTCCAAAGAAGATTGCATCAGATAAGGATGCAAAGTTCACTTCCAAGTTTTTGAAGGAGTTTTTTGCAGGTTTGGGCACCGAGTTGGCCTTCAGAAAAACTTATCATCTACAGAAATATGGACATAATGATAGGGTCTATATGATATTGGAGGACATGTTAAGGATGCATGTGGTGCATTGAAAATGAAAGTGGGAAGAGTATCTTCCACTGGTATAGTTCGTCTACAACAATGGGTACTAGGACTCATTGAAAATGAGTCTATTTGAGGCTATGTATGGGTGAATTTGAAACAATCCCATCACTTGGAGTGATTCGGTTAATAGGGTATTTATTGGACTAGAGATGTTGGCATAAACGGAATAGGAAATGTAGTTGATTAACAAGAACTTGAAGGCAACACTAGATAGGCAAAATATCTATGAAGATAGGAACATGTTTTTAAAGGAGTTTCAGGTTGGGGATCAGGTGTACTTGCACATCAATCCAAATAAGAGCTCCTTGCGAATTGGATCATGTGCCAAGATGGCACCACGGTTTTGTGGACCCTTCAGGATCATTGAGAGGATCAGACTAGTGGCCTGTCAACTCACACTGGCTTCTGTTATCACTCTGTAATTTTCCAAGGTTGGAGAGGAAATCCAGAGGTAACCACAAAACCACTTTGGAAGCTGGGATCTAGCCCTTCCATCTTAAGAGATGGATATCTCTTTATGATTTAGATTTTTTGATTAAAGGCATTAGGCTATTTATTTAGTTTAGAGGTTGATTTTTGAAATTTTTGGTTGAAAATTCAAGAATGATCCATTGGGAAATGGAGTCATAAAAAATTTAAGTAAATCAAGTGCAGAGGGAAAGGTAGGCAGACTATTGGATGTTTAGAGCATTTTCGGAGTGAATTGGAGGACAATATTAGGATTAAATTAAACATAGAGAATTTAGAAATGAATTCTATATTTAATTTCAGTTTGAAAACACATATATTGTTTATAATCCAGAGCAATATGTAATTAAACAAATTCAGCCCATAATTTTCTTTAAATAATATAGATAATAATAACATATGGAAAAATAGAGAAATAACAATCACAAGAGGAAATACATCACCAAATCATCTCACACATGAAACCTGGAACAACTTTTTTTATTTCTGAAAATGATTACCTTTAGCTCAGTGAACAAATTTACATCAAAAAAATTTCTTTCTTCATACAAGTCCCAACAAAATTACTTCGAATTATGAAGTATATATACATTTCTAAACAATAATACATTGATTTTAAAATATCAAGATTTACTTAATATATCTTAAACTCTTTACATATATAGTACAAAAATATAGGACATTGAAACTGTTGAATTTGGCAGGCACTATCTTTGAGGGTTGTTGTTTATGACTAGATGTGAAAAATAGTTGCCTTGTTGTTGCTTTCCTATTTTAGGCTTGATGATTTTTTTACTCTAGTAATTCACATAATTTTTCCCATATATGTTCATCTATAAGTGGTGACTTGATTAACCTTCGTTAGGTCTCATATACCTCATTATACTTTTTGAATGTAGGTTTAACAAAAAAAAATGACTGATCTCATGTTTAATCAGTAATTCATAGATGAGGCCTTCCATGAATGCCTTCCTTATGATTGTACCTCTTATATTGGAAAACTTTCATTTATCTACAGCAATAGTGTACATTTACTTATGATAATCCTAGAGCTTAACTAACTTACCTCCCATTCCTTCCAGTCCAGGGAGACCTTTCTGATGCAATACATTAATTTTTTTGTGAAACCTATGTGTAGTAGTCTCCAGACTATTAAATTTGTCATCCAATTGTAGCATCAAGTTTTTCTTGGTGATAACCTTTCTTAATTCCAATATGGTATGTGTTCTATCTTCTATATCCAACTCTTCCAACTCTTCCAACTCTTCTTTGGTTTTTGAATTCATCAATTTTACCAGAGCAGTGGCATCACTTGGTTTAGTGCCAAGGTCTTTCTTCACATCAACTATCATTCCTTTTGATTTCTGCACTAATTCATCTTGTTCAAAGATGATTTCAATTGATGGCCATATCTTAGTGATAGCTTCATTTATCTCCACCCAAATTCTCTACTTAGCTTGTGAAATAATGTCTACAATGATGGATTGGTTATCTAAATACTCAATCCTCTGTGTGAGTGGGTATGTCTTCTGTAATTCAGCCAGATAAGTGTTATCCACTTTTATTTTTTTCTCTTGGAAAATATTCATTTTTTCAGTTAATTTATCAATTTTTTGACCTTTAATGGACAATTCTTCCATAGATTTGGTTAGGTTTGTTGATGTAGTGGTGTATTTCCCCTCTATTGTTGAAACTGTTGCTGAAGTTGATGCCTCTGCAGTTGGTGTGCCTATTACTAGAATAAAAATCAAATGGATGGCTTGCACTAGAACTATCTGTTGCTCTTTCTACTTTAGAAGTGTTTCCATCTCCTTCTCCATTTTATAAATTTGATTTCTCTGTTCAATAATAATTTTAAACAGGTTCTTTTTTTCCTTTTCTAGCTCTCCCATTTCCTTGGCCTGTGGATCCTCAGTGGAGGGGAGCTTAAGCTTCTTTCTTAATGCTGTTATGTATGCATTCTTACTCTTTACAATTTCCTTAGAAACTTTTACATTATTGGGATCATATCCCAATTTAATAACCAGATCTTATAAAGACTTAATTTTTGTGTCTTTTGCTAGTCAAGAAACCTTTTCCAATTTTAATTGTGCTTGTATGTTAGTCACTGGAGTTTTCAACCTTGTTAGGCTACTATGGTTGAATTAGTGAGAGTGTTATATATCATCTCACTAGGTATCTTATGTAAGTCCATTTGGTCTATGGGGTGGATCATCTCTATATCAAAAGATAAAACATAACATTTGTGGTCATCCGCAGATCAAGGCTAAGTAACTTTGGGCTCCAGGAAAGAAATTTGCATTCTCCTCTTCTTTATGTCAAAGACTGAAAGAAGCCTATGTTGGGAGATGGTTGTCTACTCCCAAAACTGTGAATATGTGGTGCCTTTAAGTGCTTGATTCTTCCTTTTAATTTCCTTGTAGCTATCAAAAATACTTTTATATTTCTTGTTCTTCTCTAGCTCTCCTGCTGATGATGAATTTGGTGTATCTATTGTCATTGGGGTCATATGAGTTCCAAGAATGATATCCTCTCTCCTTGAAATTTATGGTGTGCATGAGCCTGTTAGAACAATAGTTTGTTCTTGTTCTGAACTTTCTTGTTGTGTCTCTCCCATGTATTTTGTCTTTTGTCTCTTGTTGTACACTTTAAAATTCTTTGCTAAAATTTCTGTCACTGAAGGGGAAATGTTTTCCCTGAGTCTCTTTTCATATATTTCCCGAGGTACCAGATTCTGTGAAGTCGATAGTACATGTTCTTCGACCTCCTGTAAAGTATTCTCCTGCCACTCTTCTTGATTCATATATTGTTCTATCTCTGGCATGGGAGTGTGGGCATAAGGAGCATACTTTTGTTCTACCCTTAATTTTTAAATTACTCCAAAAGGATCATACGGCCATGCAAAACTGTACTTGAAATGCATCTGCTTAAAAATGGAAACTGCATCTTGTCCTGCTAATCTGGCATTGCATATGAAGGGGCCAACTTGAGTCTTTATCTTGAACTATGCATTCTTCTTTGTTGCCAAAAATTGTAGTTGGTCCATGTTGATCATATTCCTAATGTACTTCAAGGGAAAGATGTGAATTGGCATAAACTTGGGTAGTTTTTATGGGGGTAACTCACACCAATACACTCTGATATTTGTATAAATTTGGTATAAATACCAATCCCCTCTCTTAGTTTGGTCACTTAGGTGGATTATTCTCTTGATATCTAGGTGTAGTCTTGGTTTTGCATCACTATTTAATAAAGTGGAAACCACATGTAAAATTTATCTACAAGTCACTGAATGTGAATTAAGTGTTGTTATTTCTGACTAGGGAGGTCGAGTGAATAATTGATTGAGGGTTTCCTTTGTTGTATAATTTCTGTAGGTGGAAAGAAAACTTATCTGATTGATAGGAGAGAAATAAATATACTAAGACAGATGCATATTTGAATAATCCTTAAGTTGGAAACTTCATGAATTTTTCATGGTTGGCTTCTACTAGAAACTCACTATAACAAAAGAGAATAGGGGGTTTATTCTTGCAGAAAAATAAAAAGAAATGTTAAAATTATTTGATCAACCCATTGTTCAGAGTGGTAACCTAATAAACATGAAATCATGGAGATTATTTTCTTGGTCATCTCATGGAACATAGAGGAGGGATAAGGAGGGTTTGTTTTGGGTATTGAGCATTTTCTGGTAAGAGATTCTCAAATATTTTTTCCCTCTAGGGAAAATAAATTTTGTTGTATATCTCCATGAGAAAATATGGATGAAAGGGTTGCATGGGATTAAAGGTTTGGAATTGAAGCATTTCTGAGATTGAAACACCATTAATGGAAAAGAGAACTTCGCCATTGTGGGCCACAATTTCCCTCTAACTGGGAATGTATCTGAATTGACACCAGGTTACAAACTCAGGGAAATAATAGGTCTGGGGAAAGATGAATTGGGGCAGGAATGAGTCCCACAATCCCAATTCATATCTACGGTCGAGATATTTTTTTTTGAGCCAAGTGTGGAGTTCGTAGAGGTCAAACTCATAATTGGTCTCTATGACTTGGTATAATTGGTCGACTAGAGGTTGGTGGTCTTAATCAATAGTTGGAGGCATCATGGGGTTTTCTTCAAGCGCGGATTTATTCTATGAAGACATAATTCGGATGAATGGTTCTAACTGTAATTACTTAGTGAATAATCTCTTGAACAGCTAGGTGAGGAATTGGACAAGGTCCTTGGTTGCATGGCAGCTATTGCACTCTGTGAGAAAGTTATAGTGCTTTCCAGAGTAAAATTTATAGTGAACATGGGTTTAGCAGTTTGAGATAAGAGGCTTTTACACTTTACTGTGAGTAAATCTGTTGTCAAATTACCATTACCATGGAGAAGGGGGGGAATAAAAAAGAAATGGAAAACTATAACAGGAATATGGAGCGCGATAGGTACAAATTTATTATTGAACAGTTAATTTATGACTAGAAAGGAGAGGGGGACACTTGTCGCTCAGGTATAGGGGAAACGGTTTGATACATGGTGATGGAGGAGTGGAGTGACGAGAGCAAGGTCAACGTCAGGTATTCAAGCGGTAAGTGGAAGCGAATTAGGGGGAGCCCAGAGGGGGGTAGTGGCGGTAAAGCGTTTTAGGAGGGGGGGTGTGCAGTGGATGAAGGGGTGGCACATATCAATGATAGTATATGGGAGACCGTCACTCCGGAACCCCCCCCCCCCCTCGTTGAATAACCATCGGATGAGCTTAGGGGGCGAAGAGTGGTGTGTTTATCATTGATCTGGGCGGGCCAAATCATGACCACTGCTTTTTGTGTGATTTTTATTACATCACGAAAAAACATCATATCTAAATAACTTCATTGGAACTTTATGCTAATCATGATTAACCTAAAACATATTTAATTAACCTTACAACGTAATTTAGACTTGCAAGCACTTATGGGGATTTATATATATATATATATATACATATATATATATATATATATATATATATATATCCCATTTTATTTTATTTTATTTTATTTTTGGAAATAATTTGCAAAATGGTATATTATTTACAACATCTCATATACAAAAAATCAATAGCTAATAGTCATTTTATCATATAAATTATAGGACTCTAACACCTTCCATAGTGAAAGTCCGTGATGTTTTTTATATATCATTGTCTTAGAAGTATGTTAAAGATGCCAATCATGTGATTGATTGGTCTATATTGAAGGTGGAACCCGATGGATAATTCCAACCGGAGCCTCAGTGTATATTGCAGAAAAAGGTGCTCATACTCCATAATCAAGCAATAGAGCAAGTTAAAGTCCAATAAAAGCACTTTGAGCCTTATGAAGCTACATGGGAGATGGCAGGTCAGATGTGGGCCATGTATCCCTCCTTGTTTTCCGGTTGAGGCAAAGAAATTTTGCTGTGATGTTCGTATATTTTTGGCATATGTTTTGGTGATGTTTTGATATATGCTTTGATGTTTGGGTGTATGTATATATATGGATGTAAATACCACCATGAGATATGTTATAAATTTCCAATAAGAGGTATGGTGTCACATCATTATATTTGTCATGTTGTTATAATGTCATGTTGGTTTTCTTTTTAGCACAATGATCATTGTAAATACTTCATCGAGCTATGATATAAAGCTCCATGGGCATTATGGTTGCTTTTCAGCTGTTTTGCTAAGGTATATTTGTGTTTGAACACCGAGGACAGTGTCCCCCAAGGGGGAGGGTTCTAAAACAACCCTGGTGAAAATTTCATGTAATAAAAGATAAAAATAATAACCACTGTTGATAGGACACTTATTCCAAGATCAATGTTGGGAAAAACATCCTAGTGGGTGTTCATTTGGTTTATCAAGGCTAAGGAAATTGGAAAGGGAAAAGGAAAAGGATTTGGAAAATAAAAATGGCATATTTGGCACATTTATTTATGAGAATAATGGAAATTAGGAGAAAATGGAGGTGAAAGGTCACAAGTTGCATGTGAGGAGGAAAATGAAGGAAAATAATGGAAAATGAAGAAAATAGAGGTCGCTTTAATAAAAATTATTATGAGGATCAGCTAGTACCTTTTGTCAGTTTAGTTTTGGAGCTCTCTCATTATTCTCTCTCTCTCACTCACTCACTCTTAAACACTTATATTTTCTTGGAGAATTTTGGCATTGGAGCAAGAAAGGCAAGAAAGCAAGAAGAATGAGGAAACAAGAAAGGAGGAGCGGGAATCATGCACCTACATCAAGATTATTCGAAGGTATCAATCTGCATGTATGTTTTCCTTGCCATATCTGGCATGCATGGTATTACATGTGGTTATTTTTAGTCATGGCATGGTTTTTTCCAGGTGTGACAGGATTTTCAGCCTAGCCTTGCAATTTCTGGATAGACATGGTGGTGTGGATTTCTCAAGCTTTGGTTTAGATGGATTCAAAGCTAAGTGAGGTGGATATCTGAATGATATGACACAGAACTGGTTTATGTGTTTCATTGGTTTAGGACCTAGTGATCGGGGTTTGTATTGCAGTAAACCCTGAGAGATGGCTTGCTCTCCATCGGGGCTAGGAATATCAGGTTTGGGATATACGGTAAAGCCTTGAGAGTATATCTCATTTTAGGGCCTAGTGGCCCCTCATTTGGACCGTGGGATGTGGTAAAGCCTGAGAGACTAGGAGACAGGAAAATTCCTCACAATTTAGGTGGAGAGAATCCAATAATATCCATTATTGTGTTGGCCTAGTGATCGGGTGTAGATCGCGGTAAAGCTTGATTTTTTATTGATGAGGGTGAGGTGTTTTAGCTTCGGGATGCCCTGGTTTTTTCTTTTGGTTTGACTCCCACATTGATGCTTTGAATACGGAACAGAGGTGATTTGATGAAGAGAGATTTGTCTCAACCAATCTATGTTTGGGTGGAACATGGAAGTCCAATCTTTGGTTAGTTTTTACATTCAGTAATGAAGAGTTCATTCCATTGGTAATTGATGTATAAATTCACTATTTTATATGTGGATTCTATTGTTGTTGTATCCATGGTAATTTTGTTTTTATTATGTTAGTTATAAGCATGTATTTTAACAATAATGATGTATGTCTATATCCATGTTTTTACTTGTAAATGAATGCACAACGTATCTATGGTCAAATATATTATATTGTTGCTAATGATATAAGGGAGAAATGCTTCTTAGCAATTCTCAAATAATTATGAGGCCCCTATGCTTAGTTCTGTTGTTTTTACCTGTAGCTTTCATGTTTGTGACATGTTTGACAAAATGTCTGTCATGGCTAGGAGGGGTCTAGATGAGTTCTTATTGATGTGATTTCTTCTGTATCATTGTCTTGTTGTTATTTATTATCTCTAAAATTTTCATGAAATTCTGGGTAGATTTCTGGGCCTGAAAAGGTGGCTCAAATCCCGGAGACGTCGGCACATAAATAAGGAATTAGGGCCCTAAACACTAGCATGTTGTGTTATGCATGCATCTATAGCCTCTTGGACATTGGCTTGGAATCTTGTTCCTACGTATTTGGCTCAAAGAGGTAAAAAGTTCAGTGTGACCCAGGGTTAAGAGGCATGAATGGTTGGGTTACCTCCTAGGGGTGTTTTTGTTGTTGTACAAGGTCTATATGTTGTGTTTCCATTGATTCCACTTCCTTAAGGTAACCTAGGAGATTGAATCTCATTATAGTAGCCTTTTGTCACATGTTTACCCCGGTTGGCCGGTTACTTGGGTAGATGTGGGAAGAGGGTGTTACAGAGTGGTATCAGAGCATGGTTCAACCCTTGTACTGGATGAGCGGTGTGTTGGTCATGATTTTTTTTGGATTCCATATGTGTTTGTCATACCTGTGGTGTATGTGTTTGTTGCATCCGTTTTGTGTTGGCCATGGTGTGAGTGGTGTCACCATGGAAGGGATGATGGTGTTGTTGTAAACATCTTGTCATGAGTGTATTACTAGTTATGTGTTATTCTTTCTTATGTATTGTTAAAGCACACTTGCCTACATGTTGCTACATGTTGTATATGCATTGCATTTCTTGTGTGTTTTCCATGTATGCTTGCTTGTGTGATGTTGTATGTTGAGCATGCATTGGTCATTCATGATTGGTTACATGTTGTTTATGTTGTTATAGTTTACGTGCTTGTGATTGTGTGTGGTGATGTTTGTATTGGTATGGGGTAGGTTTTCATGCATTAGGTCATGGAATGCACTTGGTATGGTTATGCATTGATGACTGGACTCCAACTAGAGTGATGTTTATGCACTAATATACCATGTGTTACAATTTTATATGTTGTTATGATTATGTATATACATGTACTATGTTGATTGGTTGATCTTATAGGATGTATCTTACCTAAATTACACTAAGGTATGTTGGTTTATTTTTATTTGTTTTAGATGACATATTATGCTTGGAAGAATAAAGATAAGAATGGATAGAAAGATGGTAGACTACAAGGACTTGCATTATGAATCATATGAGAAACATGTTGGGCACTCTTTTGATTTGGAAAATACATTGAGAAGCCTAAAGCAGAAAATAAGGAGTTGTAAGGCAGACAATGACATAATCATACAAGAATAAGAGATAGAAGAAGAGGTTAATTCTATACTTCTTCGAAGCTAGTCATATTTGCATAATAAAGGGCTACTACATATCATCTATGGACATAAGGACAAAACGAATGGGGCATATGGTAGTAGGTCTCCTAGAAGACACGCGTAAGATAGAGTTGATACAGTGAGAGATGGAAGGTTGCTTGACACTCTGGATAGGAGGGGTGATTAGTACATGCACCATTTAGTTTTGGTTCAGATAAAAGTACTTTCCAGATGATTTTAAGAAATCAAAACTACCTACTTTCTATGGGGACTTTAAGAAACCAGAAGAGACTGGCGCTTTGATACTTGGGATGAAGAAGTTCTTTGAGTTGCATGAGTAGGCAGATAACATGAATGTCAGGATTGATATCTTCAACCTTATAGGTAAAGCAGACATATGGTGGGAATATGTGAAGTGATTTAGGCACATCAGGACATATGACTTGAGTTTGAATGAGTTAAAAATATTTTTTAGGAAGAAGTACTTGTTAGAGAGGTACTACGATAGCAAGGCCAAATACTTTTATGAGCTAAATATAGCATCAATCACAAAAAAAGTGTACACGACAAAGTTCTTGGAGCTATTGAGGTATGTACCATATCTTTAGGATGAAAAGGCTAAATTTCAACGATTTTTCGGTGGTTTTCCATTAACATTTAGAGATCGGATTGAGTATGATGAGCCCCAGAAACTTGAGGAAGTCATTAGAAATTTGAAGCATTTCTATGAACAATAAAAGTGCAAGAATGAGTCTCGGGAAGGATGGAAAGGTAGGGGAAAAGGGAAAGGTAAATGGCAGCCTAATAGAGGAAGGCCTTAGAATATAGAATATAAGGAAAATGTGGTACCAAAAAAGAAGTTAAATGCAGGAAGACAGGGACATAGGCCAAAACAACATGGAGGTAATGGTAGTGGATAAATGGAGTGTTGTACATGTTTTGAGGAGAATATTAAGAGAGATGGTCCATAGAATCAAGGTGGTAGACCTCTGATATATAGTGCATAGGAGGTGCATATTGTTGGGGATGTTGGGAAGAGCATTCCTCATATTTATGTAGCATTGGAAAATAGGCAGACAAATCACCAGGCATCTATCATTTAGATGGACGGTAAGCTTTGTGATCAAGTTATTTATATTTTGATTGACCCTGGATCTAATTATAGCTACGTTAGTCCTGACTTGGTGGATAGATATAGTTTGAGTAAGGAAATGCATGTAAAATATTGGTTAGTGCAGTTGGCCATAGTTACGAAGATTTCACCATTGGGTAAGAGTGTGTGCATTTGATTTAAATGGCATGCCTATAACAACACACTTGAACATATTTCCATTGAGATCGTACAATATGTTATTAGGTATCGATTGGTTATATATTCACAGGACCAACGTAGATTTCTATGACAAAGCCTTTGAGTGCTTGGATGAAAATGGCGAACCAAGACTCTTACAGGGAAATAAGAAAGCCACATTAGTTAGGATGGTGATGACCATGCAGGCCAAGTGCAGTTGCAGGAAAGGGTGTGTGTTATTTGCAGTTCATATCTCTAGTGAAAAAGGTAAGGAAGTGGAGGATGCATATGTCTTTAGCGGGTATCCAGTTTTGCATCGGTTTCAAGATGTGTTTCCAGCAGAGATTTCGGAGTTTCCACCTCACAGGGAGGTAGAATTTTCTATTGAGTTGGTACCAAGAGCAGCTCCAACATCAAAGGAACCTTACAGGAAGAGCACACCTGAGTTGGTAGAATTAAATTTGAATATGAAAGTGATGCTTAAAAAAGGGTACATTAGGCAAAATGTATCACCTTGGGGTGCACCAGTGTTTTTCATGAAGAAGAAGGATGGCACTCTCAGACTATTCATTGAGTATAGGCAACTGAACAAAGTGACCATTAAGAACAGGTATCGATTACCAAGAATGCTATGCCCCTATAATACTAGTGTATTTCCTTATTTTTATTGTTAGTGTAGCCCCTTTATTGTTATTTTTGTGCCCATGTAGTCCCCATATTGTTATTATTATGCCTCATAGAATCCTATTATTATTATTATTTTTCCCTTACATTGTTATTGTTATGTCAGCTAGGATTATATTGTGACCCCTTGGACTCTTATATATAGAAATGAGGTTTTTTCATTTGTATCATCTAAGAATTTTTCATTTATGTAATGTAAAGGAGGTTTCCCCCTCGAAGAGGCTAATTTCTAAGTCGTTGATCTATATTTTCCTCTATTTTGTGAGTTTGTTTCATAACATTTGGTATCAAACCTTTGGATTCTAGGGTTTCGTTGTTCCAAACAGGTCATCTTGGAATTTTTACTATAACGTTTTTGTGATGAAGGTTCACAAGCTGAAAAAAAAAAATCCATTAGAGCTGAAATTCGTAAGAACGTCGTGTAAAAATTTTAGATCTTGGTTCACTATATTTTTGGAGATATGATCTGAGGAAGTTAGGGCTTCTACAAGCTCCATAATTTCATCTCAAACAGGTGGTTGAGGGAAAATCTTCATAACTTTTTTTTCAGACATCATATTGGAATTATGTAAAATGTGGCTAAAATTGTAGAGACTATAGTTTCTTGTGTATCAATTTTAGAGTCGAATGACAAAAAAGTGACACGTGGAAAGTTGTACAAGTTCACTCTACTGAACTACTTCATAATTAGATCATTGTGGGAGATTGGGCATAACTTTGTCTTGAAGAATCCAAATCAGGTTTGACCTATGGCATTGCAAAGAAGAATCAGAGAGCTACTACAGGACCAATGTTCAAATCTTGAGGATCCAAAATCACAAAGATACATCATATTCAATATATAACTCCTCAAAAGAAAAAAGAAAAAAAAAGGTGTGTTTTAAAAAATAAAATAAAAATAAAATTGCATAACCTTTGTTTAAAAAATCAGTTTGAATTGATTCCAAGGGAACATTGAAGCATTGTTATCAGTATTGGGTTCTATAATGCCTCCTAAAAAGAATTCCACACCCATTAAGCCCTCGAAATCTCTACTATGATGCATGAAGAGGAAGAAGTGAAACATGATATATCAAAATTACGATACCAAGTGCAACAAATTTCACTCTCTAAAAGAGTAACAAAAAATGAAAATAAAGCTAAGAAGGATAATAAATTATCACCAAAGTATTATGGTCCTTACAAAGTGTTGCAAAAGACTGGTACTATGGCATACAAATTAGAGCTTCTTGCATCTTCTCGAGTGCACCCAGTTTTCCATGTTTCATGCTTAAAGAAGGTTATAGAGTCAAGCTCCTAGTTCGAACAATATTTCCAGAACTTGGTGAAGAAGGAAAAAAAGTATTGGAAGTTTAATAAGTCACGCAAACAAGAACTCAAAAACTACAAAAT
This sequence comes from Pinus albicaulis, assembly GCA_034641835.2. Classification (NCBI taxonomy): domain Eukaryota; kingdom Viridiplantae; phylum Streptophyta; class Pinopsida; order Pinales; family Pinaceae; genus Pinus; species Pinus albicaulis. Next base: position 47,046,032 of record CM076574.1, on the reverse strand, counting down.
TGATCAATTTCAGAGTATCTCATCAAGTGGAATAAATTACACATTGAAGATTTAACATGGGAGGATGAGAATTTTATACAGAAACATCCAGAACTACTCAAGCATTGAGGAAAACACTTTTTTGAAGGAGAGGGGAATGTTAGGTCCCTATAATACTAGTGTATCCCCTTATTTTTATTGTTAATTTAGCCCCCTTATTATTATTTTTGTGCCCACGTAGTCCCCATAATTTTATTATTGTGCCCCACAGAAGCCCACTATTGTTATTGTTGTGCCCTTACATTGTTATTGTTATGTCAGCTAGCTTTATATTGTGGCCCATTGGACTCCTATATATAGAAAGGAGGTTTTTTCATTTGTATCATCCAAGAATTGTTCATTTATTTAATTTAAAGGAGCTTTCCGCCTGGAAGAGGTTGATTTCTAAGTTGTTGGTCTATCTTTTCTTCTATTTTGTAAGTTTGTTTCATAACAGAGGATTGATGATTTTTTCAATCAGCTGAAGGGAGCAACAATGCTCTCTAAGATTGACTTGAGATCGGTATATAATCAAGTACGCATCAAAGAGAAGGACATCTACAAGACCACATTCAAGACCAGGTATGGGAATTGTTAGTTTGTTGTAGTTCTATTCAGTTTGACTAATGCCCAATCTACATTTATGTGTTCGATGAATAGCGTGTTGCGTCCTTATTTGGACAAGTTTTTCATTGTGTTTATGGATGAAAGATTGGTATATTTTAAAAATGAGGAAGAACATGATGAGCATTTAGAAGCAATGTAGAGGTTGGTGAGAGAGCATAAGTTGTATTCTAATCTCAACAAATGCATTTTCTTTCATAATGAGGTACATTACCTGGGACATGTTGTCTCCAAGGAGGGCATTGCAGTACATCTAGAAAAGATAAGGGTCATCATGGAGTGGGTAGCTCCTAAGCATGTTGATGAGGTGAGATCATTCATGGGATTGGAAGGTTATTATCGAAGGTTCATTAAGAAATTCTCACATATTGATTATCCGATTACATCGTTGTTGAGGAAAGGTAGGAAGTTTGATTGGAAAGAGGAGTGTGAGGCTAGTTTTTAGGAGTTCACGTAGTTTTTGAAAAATGATCCAGTGTTGAAGATTAGATATATGGAAAAGGAGTTTGTAGTGTGTACATATTCTTGCAAGAGAAGACTTAGTGGAGTCCTTACTCGGGATAGAAAGGTGGTATGCTATGAGTCACAAAAACTAAATGAGAACAATCAGAACTACCCGACACATGATCTTGAGCTAGCAGAGATCATTCATGTACTAAAGATGTGGAGGCACTATATTCTTGGCAGGAGATTTGTACTGATGAGTGATCACATTGGTGATCCGGGTAAATTTCGGTACCCTTCAAACCAAGACCTTTTACTTTGGTTGATGTGTTACAATTTCATTTAATCAAATCGTTAATGAACATAAATGAACAGATGCATGTTGTAAATAAGATGAACATAACAAGCATTAGCAACATAAGATATTTATAATGGATTTTTTCCAGGAGGGACTACATCTCTAGGCCTCTATGTCAAGATGGTGTAGGCCGCTGCATTAAGTGCTGGAAAGAGTGATGATGTACATGAATGGTGTTTTCTCTGTCATACAATGAAAATTCCCTCACGCAGGAGTGGTTGGACCTCTCCACGAGATGTTCCACTACAGGAAATCTCATTCACAAAAAGGACACCTATCAGTATGAAAATAACTTCACACATAATGACTATGATTATCCCACCAGCATGGAAATAAATGGATCTCAATCAAACATACATGTGACAATGAATATCCCACCAACATGGAAGCAAAGGGATCTCAAACATATACAAATCCATGATAGAAATTGCATCTCACATCAAGAACAAAAACAAGATCCCACATCAAACATTAGTAGGGATCTATACAGCATAATGCATCTCATAGCAAAGAGACAAAGAAGTATATGAACACATTGCATATACCTCACATCTTGGAGCTATCTGAAGACAAGGATGATAAATTGTTGGATCTGGTTGTACCATCAATCTCATGGCATCGAATATCCTGAAAAAGATTGCTCACACATTAATCCAGACACCTGCAACTCCATTTTGAAAAGTGGCCAAAAAACATAAGGCCCAGATGAAAAATCTGACTGCACTACTGAACTCATGTCGCCAAGAGGTGTAGGATCAACTATCAATTTGTTGAATTCTGGCGAAGAGAAAATCTGGGCCTTAGGGAATCTTTTAGATTTCCCTTAGATTCTTCAAAGATGCTTCTCCACGGGGAATCTAGAAATCTACAACTCAAAACAGAAATATGATCTCACCATTGAGATCCTTCTGAAATTTCGAGAAGAATGAGTATAAGGTTGACCTCATTCTGACACCGGCGAATTTTAGCCTCCAAGGAATCTTAAAGATTCCCTTAAGATTCCTGAATATTCTCCTCTATTGGAATCTGAAAAACTGTTGCTCAAAAGGAAAATCTAGGTGCACCATCACATTCCCTGTGAAATTCTAGTTAAAATGCATATAAAGTTTAATACATTCTGAAAATTTTACCTCCTTAAGATCAAAAGATTACCTTGGCATCAAACAAGAATCTGTCTCGAACTATGTGCTTGCTCCTACCTTGATCTATGTGCTCCAATATCCGTTGCCTTGGCCTTCTCTTTGCTCATGGATCCATTGGCCTCCCTCTGCCCTCATCTCTCATGTATTCTCCATCATTCTCTATGGTTTCCTTGAACCATTTGAATGGCATTTTATAACAAAGTGTGAGAATGAATAGGACAAAGTATGAAGGTTGGCACATTGGTTGGCATAATCATATTAAGATAGTTGTTGTTGGGAGGTTTTGAGTTCAAATCCTATTGAGTCCAATTATTGTTTTAAAACCCAATTTTAGTTTTAATATAGTTTTTTCAAACTATATAATATATGGAATTCGTATCTCCATATTGTAATGACTCCCAAAAACAAAAATGGAGGTTTTGTTTAATATGGAATTTAACCATATTTAATATGATTTTTGTTACATTAAAATTTACCATATTTAAATTTATTTTGATTATTTAATAACTATATTTAATATATAGTTATTTTTTTAATGATTTTTTTTTGTTTTTATGTGGGAAATTAAATATCATTTTGTTTTGTATTTTCTGTAGGGGAAAGGGGCCAATGGAGGAGCGCCATGTGTCAATAGCTGAGGGATTTCCATGTGGGTCCCACATGCTTACTGGGATTCCATGTGGCATGTTGTGGGCTCCACTTCCCTTGCAATAACAAAACTTCAAACTGCTCTAACTTTATTATACGAGCTCGGATTGATGCGTCGTTCGCATCGTTGTGATCAGGGCGACGAACTCTTCAATCTAAAGCTGGTTCGAGAGCTATCCAAAAAAAAATATTTTTGAGCTTTCATTAGCCCTCTTTGTCCTATGTATGTATTTGGAGCCACCTGGATCATTCCTCCCCACTGAGGAGCTTTTGGTCCTCCAAAAGCATCAACAATAAACTGCAACAGTTGTGTACAATGTTTGCACCACAAGTGTCCTGAAAAAGGTCACCCTTCCATCTCCTTCACCTTTGTCCTTCGGAGCCATAAGTGATGAATCGACACCTGCATACTCTGCAAACCTATTGTATAGTCTTTCACAAATTACATGCTCAAATTGACCAACTATGACCCAAACATTTCCATACTTGCCACGATTTTATAACACGTACTCGGTGGTCAAGTTTACATTAGATGGAAATCACACCCCAACTATCATTACAAGACCAAAAACATCATTGTCACATTTTGAAGTGATGGTAAACACATCATCACTTTTACATGAAATAAATGCTTCACACGACTTATAAAACAAGGCCAAAATATCATTGTTTCTTAAAGTGATGGAAAAACACATCATCACTTTTACAATTAAAAATGAAACATATGATTTACAAACACGGTCATGACAAGCTAACACATCTATAAAAATAATCTAGAAAAAATCCTCTTTAGCAAAGTTAATGGGACATTCCCCTGTGGGGAATTCGCTTGTCGATCAACTCTTTCGACTGGTTTTTGCATGGATTTTTTGTCTTTAAGGCGCTTCTCTGGATGGAGACTCTAGCACATGGCTCTTTGATGGCCACTTCGGTCGCAATAATTGTAATGAGTCTTCTGCCTCCATGCCTGCTTAACCTATTTCTTTTTCTGTTGTGGAGAAGGATTTTTACGCCTCATCCTCCTTTCTGTTTCCATTCTTTTCCAACACTCATCAAACACATGGTTATGTAAACCACAAAAATGACAAGTTTTTCGATGCCATGATTTATGACCATGATTAGCCACATTTTTATAATCTAAATGAACTCTGGAATAATGACACTTATTATACCTTCCCTGGTGGTCTCTGGTGCGATCATGGTGATGAGATCTTGCCTCAGCTCTTTCACTGCTACATGCACTACCATGGGATTATGGTGAAGTGTTCCCATAAATCCTCTTCCTTGGTGACTTAAACAATGTCTATTTTCCTTTGATGTCCTTTGAACATCCTTCTTTAGTGTATCCCAAACTTGCGTAGCGAGGTCTCTGCACAACCTCCAATGGTTGAGTTATGCCTTGGCCATGAATGCCAAGTCCTCCTCCTTTGTACCCCATCTTGGTAAGGAGTCTCATGGTGGTTCCTATAATGGGGATCTTCACACTTCCAACAGAAATGATATCATATGAAGAAACTGAAGAGAAATAAATGATGTTTACCTCAGTTGTCTATTTTGAAACATGTGAAGAAGGCTTCTCTAAGCCTTTGTTTCACTTCACTCCTCCAAGGCCTCTGTTGCAGCTTGTAGTTGAAGCTGCAATCGCTGCTTCTCCTCCTCATCTTGTAGGAGCGCCTTCAATGCATCATGATCTACTTGAAGACTTTCGTTGTGGCGCTTCAATTTTTCCAAAGCCTCTGTCGCGGCTTGCAATTGAAGTTGCACTCATTTTATGTCCTCTTCTCTTCCTATAGGAGTGTCTTCAATTCAGCGTTGTATGTTGTTTGTTTCTCATAAGCTTCGTACAACATGTCTTCTTTCTCGGACACCCTGAGCATGGTCTCATACATGTCTTTGACATTCTCCATTGCTCAACTCAACAAACGTTCAATATTTTACGCCTACAATCCAAATCAGCAAGAATACTTCTCTAATACCACTTGATTCGGGTAAATTTTGGTACCCTTCAAACCAAGACCCTTTACTTCGGTTGATGTGTTAGAATTTCATTTAATCAAATCGTTAATGAACATAAATTAACATATGCATGTTGTAAAGAAGAGGAACATAACAAGCATTAGCAACATAAGAGATTGATAACAGAGTTCATCCAGGAGGGACTACGTCTCCGAGCCTCGGTGTCAAGATGGTTTAGGTCGCTGCATTAAGTGCTAGAAAGAGTGATGATGTACATCTATGGTGTTTTCTTTGTCATACAATGAAAATTCCCTCACGCAGGAGTGGTTGTACCTCTCCATGATATGTTCACTATAGGAACTCTCATTCACAAAAAGGACTCATATCACTATGACAATAACTCACAGATAATGACTACGAGTATCTCGCCAACATGGAAAAAAAGGGATCTCAATCAAACATAGATGTGAAAATGAGTATCCGGCCAACATGGCAGCAAAGGATCCATAATAGAAATTACATCTCACATCAAGAACAAAAACGAGATCTCACATCAAGCATCAACAGGGATCTATACAGCACAATGCATCTCATAGCAAATAGACAAAGAATTATATGAACACACGGCATATACCTCACATCCTGGAGCTATCTTAAGAAAAGGATGATAAATTTTTGGATCTGGTTGTACCATCAATCTTGTGGCGTCGAATATCCTAAAAACGACTACTCACACATGAATGATGACACCTGCAACTCCACTTTGAAAAGTGGCCAACAAACATGAGGCTAAGATGAAAAATTTGACTGCACCGCTGAACTCGTGTCACCGAGAGGTGTAGGATCGACTGTCAATTTTCTCAATTCTGGCGAAGTGAAAATATGGGCCTTAGGGAATCTTTTAGATTCCCCCTAGATTCCTCAAAGATGCTTCTCCATGGGGAATTTAGAAATTTGCAACTCAAAACAGAAATATGATCTCACCATTGAGATCCTTGCAAAATTTTGAGAAGAATGAGTATAAGGTTGACCTCATTCTGACATCGGCGAATTTCGGCCTCCAAGGAATTGAAAGATTCCTAAAGATTCTCCTCTACATGGAATCTGCAAAACCGCTGCTCAAAAGGAAAATCTGGGTGCACCATTGCGTTCCCTGTGAAATTTTGGTTAAAATGCATATAAATTTGAATACATTCTGAAAATTTTACCTCCTTGAGATCAAAATATTCCCTTGGCATCAAACAACCATCTGTCTCAAACTGTGTGCCTACTCCTGCCTCGATCTGCGTGCTCCAATCTCTGCTGCCTTGGCCTTCTATTTTCTCATGGCTCCATTGGCCTCCCTGTGCCCTCATCTCTCATGCATTCTCCATCATTCTCCATGGTTTCCTTGAACCATTTGAATGAAATTTTATAACAAAGTGAGTATGAATAAGACAAAGTGTGAAGGTTGGCACATTGGTTGGCATAATCATATTAAGATAGTTGTTGTTGGGATGTTTTGAGTTCAAATCCCATTGAGTCCAAATATTGTTTTAAAAGCCAATTTTAGTTTTAATATAGTTTTTTCAAATTATATAATATATTGAATTCGTATCTCCATATTGTAACGACTCCCAAAATAAAAAATGGAGGATTTGTTTAATATAGAATTTAACCATATTTAACATGATTTTTGTTACATAAAAATTTGCCATATTTAAATTGATTTTGATTGTTTAATAACTATATTTAATATATAGTTATTTTTTTAATGATTTTTTTTTTTGTTTTTATGTGGGAAATTAAATATCATTTTGTTTTGTCTTTTCTGCAGGGGAAAGGAGCCAATGGAGGAGTGCCATGTGTCAATAGCTGAGGGGCTTGCCATGTGGGTCCCAGTGCTTACTGAGACGCCATGTGGCATGTTGTGGGCCCCACTTCCCTTGCTTTAACAAAACTTCAAACTTCTCTAATTTTCTTATACGAGCTCGGATTGACGCAGCGTTCGCACCGTTGCGATCAGGGTGACGAACTCTTCACTCTGAAGCCGGTTCGAATTAAATCCAAAAAATTTTATTTTTGAGCTTTCATCAGCCCTCTTTGTCATGTGTGTGTCTCTGGAGCCACCTGGATCAATTGGGTTGAGGTACTTGTTAGGCATGATCAATGAGTTTTACTTCGATATCAGGCACATCAAGGGAAAGGAGAATAGTGTCAGATATGATCTTAGTAGGCAGGTACATGTAAATCACATAGCATCTATGAGCTCCTATGGGATAGAATTATAGGATAGAATCTTGGAGGAAGGTCAGCAGGATCACATGTATATGGAGATTGTGCACAGGTTGCAGCAGAGTATAGGTATAGGTATAGGTGTTGGTACAAGTACATCTACAAGATTTGGTACATATACAAGTAGAGGTGTTGGTACAAGTACAGGTATAGGTGGTGGTATAGGTACAAGTGTATAGGATTTGGACCATCGTCACACAACATATGGCTTGGTCAGGTTTAGATATAGGATATATGTGCAAGATGGTGGTGAGCTCAAGAAGGTAATCTTGAGGGAGTTTCATGTGAAACCATATTCTGGTCACCAAGGCTACCAGAACACATTAATTTTAGTGAAAAGATTCTATTATTGGTTGAATCTAAAGAAGGATGTGGCAGAATTTGTAGCCAGATGTTTGGATTTCCAAATGGATAAGGCAGAGTGTAATCATCCAAGTGGACCACTTCAGCTGATTGTGATTCAAGAATGGAAATGGGAGGTAATTTCCATGGATTTCATCACAGGTTTTTCTAAGGAAAAGCTTAGGGGCTAATATTCACAGGAGGGCTAATTTTCCATCTTTTCTCCAAAAAAAATATTCGTTAATTTCCATTTTTTATAAAAATGATTCGTCCACATTTTATAGTATAAATTTATTTTACATCTCCAAAATTTTATAGACAGTAATAAAAAATCATTAGAAATATAAATATTTTTACAAAAATATTTCCAAACATTTTACAATTTTCATATTAGAGACTAGTAAGATTTGCCAAGGTTTCTAAACTTTAAGATAAACTTTCATCCTTAAAATTTTCCTTGTACCATTTGCCTAAGACATATAAACAACATGATTCCATCATGGTTGTTGTGGACATATTGACAAAGGTTTCACATTTCATTCCAATGAAGACTGCATACTCAAATAGTGATGTAGCACAGGTGTTCATCGGGGACATAGTCAGATTGCATGGTGTTCCAAAGAAGATTATGTCAGACAAGAATGCAAAGTTTACTTCCAAGTTTTGGAAGGAGTTGTTTGTGGGTTTGTGCACTGAGTTTGCATTCAACACAACTTATCATCCACAGACAAATGGACAGACTGAGAGGGTCAATAGGGCATTGGAGGATATGTTGAGGATGTATGTGATGCATCAATAACGCAAGTGGAAAGAGTATCTTCCACTGGTATATTTTGCCTACAACAACAGGTACCAAGGGAGTATGGGAGGAGGTGCAACACTTCTATCAATTGGATCGATTTGGTTAAAACAATACTGGTTGGACGAAAGATAGAACAAGAAATTCAGGTGATAAAGAAGAAATTGAAAGTATTGCAAGATAGGCAGAAGAGTTATGCAGACGGGAATATATTGTTCAAGGAGATTTAGGTTGGGGATCAGGTGTACTCACGTATCAATCCCAAGAAGATCTCCTTCCAGATTGGATCATGTGCCAAGTTGGCACCACAGTTTTGTGGACTCTTTAGGATCATTGAGATGATCGGACCGTGGCCTATCAACTTGCACTGCCTTCCACTATTGGAGCGAGGTCCCCCGGGGTAAATTTTTGGATATATTTTCGTATAAGTTTTGTATATACATGCTGCGCAGAAAGGTCAAGGGGATTTGGGGCGGGTCAAAGTCCCTATTTTATGTAAAAGGGTTTTAAGGGTAAACTGTAGGCCTCAAACCATGGTTTGAGACCATAGTATTTGTGCACTAATATGGATATAAATAGATATATTGAGTCTAAGTAAGAAGTAACTTAATGTTAGCCCACGTGGTGTAGAGCAGTCAGTGATGGGGTGCACTGTTAAGGCACTCTGTCTACAAGGTCACTGGTTCAAAACCCGTGGGTGATTAGGATTAGTCTAAACTACTAAAAAATAAAAATAAAAGTAACTTAATGTAATGTTTTGAAGTAATTACTTTATGCATCTGTGATACTTTTGTAAGGGTTTCAGTCTGGGTTGGGTAGAAAGGCTCATGTTGGTTGTGTGCGCAAAGACCTAGTCCTGGCTTTGTGTGGACTCTGCTAGTTGTGTGCACAGAAGGGTAAAGTGTAAGGAAAATTCTAATGTACTGAATTGCTTTGAATCTAATACAAACACTAGTTTTGGTGAAGTATTGTGTTATATGTTTACTGCTATTGGTTGAGATCGCTTTACTTATGTTATGCCTAATTGTATCTGTGCGAGTATATATGTTATTTATGCATGAATCTATATTTATGGTTGAATACATGGATAAATTTTCTTAAGTTACAGCATATTATATAGATCTGGATTTGTTCTTATATATCTACGATGAAGTGATTTGCGATCTGATAAGTATTATTATGTATTTGTGCACATATGTTTATGATCTGTATAAGTTCTACAATCAATATGTTTAGGGCCACCACATTATTTTCTTCCTCAGGGTGTGGAAACCTGGTTCCAAGACCCCCCCATACTTCTTTGGGTGATACTTTGATCTGCGCAAGCAAGTCATTTCCGAAAGGACCAGTAGTTGGGGGGTTCGTTGGTTGCGCAATAAACTTTGAACTTGGGTCAGGACCCCTCAAGCCAAAAAATGGTTCTGTTGTCAGGACTGGGATCATTTTGAGTGAGATTTTATGTTGTGGCACCCTTCACAGAACGAATTGCAATATTGGTTGGACAGAATGATCCTTGAATTTGGAATCCAAGAGAATCGAAGCTCTAAGATATCTACTGAAAAGTGGGTACAGAAGTACATCTACACAAAAGTTCATGAGATATTCTTTTGTTCCTTTTCAATTGAGTTGCAAGAGTGGTTTTCGTGATTCACTAAATTCAATGCATGCGTGAAGGACGATGCAGTCACTGAGTGGACTCATGAATTAATACAGCAATTAGAAAAGTTATACAATAATATCACCCATGTGATAGATCATTGGATCGATCGTCTCTTGGGAGGATTTGTGACTGGATTTTCCATTGATGAGTTTTTATCACATTTTGAAGCAGAGAGAATATTTTCCAAGGGTCCTAGAGGTAATTTCATGTGCTGTTTGAAGTTATTGTTGAATATTCTATTGTGTGAACAGATCTCTCTATGTCAACATATTGCTTTAATGTCCCGAAGAGTCCCAACTACGCGCAGTGGAAGACTTTACCGTGAAGACCGAGAGAGAGGATTTATTTATATTCCTCTAAAGCGTAGATATAATAGTGACGGTGAACCAGAAACTAGTAGCTCTAGTGAACCTGTGCCCTCTGAAGAAGAAGAGTTTTCCCAAGAAGAAGTTTCATCAAACCAGAATGATCAAAGAGCCTTGATCCTCTTTCATATCCCATCCACTCCACTTCCAAACTCATCTCACAAAATTCCCACTCCACCGTGCAGTCCATCTCCACCCCCACCTCCACCTCCACCTCCCCCAGGCGCAGATATGGCCTCGTCTATGAAGCTACCTACTTTTAGAGGTATTGGAAATGAATATACTAAGCACTTTTGGTTTGTGACTAATGTTGTATGGAGAGCTTAGCAGGTTAATAATGATGATATTAAGAAAGCGCACTTAGCCACTGCTTTCCAAGATCATGCATTAGATTGGTATATCATATATGTCCAAGAAAACCCTAATGCCACCTTGGATGAAGTGAAATATGCCCTAAAAGAGAAATTCAAGAAACATAAATCACACATGCAGTTGGTTACCAAAATGAAAGATATTCACCAGGAGGTAAATGAATCTTTGTGGGAGGCAGATCATAGGTTGAAGCGAACTATCAAAGAAGGTGTGTTCACCATTGATGATACAAAACACGAGTGGTTTATTACTATATTTCTCCCACATCTGCGCCAACCATTGGGCCAACAAAATTTTACCACACAGGGTGAGGCTATGGATATTGTGATGAAATTAGAAGATACCCCAATGCCTATTGCACTTGGAACTTGTTGGGTATGTGTTATCTTCTTTCCACGACTATTCCCATGCACCCCGGCGAAATTTTTTTTGGTGTGCGGTCCCACTCATAGGTGGACCCACCTATGTTTTGTGCATGAGTTTGCACATGGTTTTTGGGGTACGATGGTTTTTGACCCCTGGTATTTTGTAGATCCGGTCAAGGGAACTACGATTATGTTCTAATCCAGGGTTAATGGATTGGGGTTTATATATGCTTCAGCATGTATATATATGTGTTATAACACCAAAAGGAATATAATGAAAAATCAAGCTGGTCGTCCCGATTTGGGATCCTGGGGAAAATCTCTGTGTTTATCTGTTTTATGTTTTATGCTCTCGCTATTGTTTATTTTCTGTTATAAGATTCGTGTGTAGATAATTTCTGTTAAGGGTTAAAACCTACATTTGGTATCAGAGTTGTTTCGACTTCGATGGGATGCCTTTGCTGCTGAGGGTTTTTTGCTTGGGCCTGAGGTAGACCCTATTCAGTGGGAGATCTGCGGGATCGATTCTTGTTGTGAAAGAAGATGGCGAGCAGCGGAAAGATAGAGATCGAGAAATTTAATGGTCAGATTTTTGAGTTGTGGAAGCTCAAGATGGAGGATCTGCTGGTGGATAAAGATCAGTGGATCGCGATAGATCCAGGTACTAAACCAACGGCAATGTCAGATGAAGACTGGAAGAAACTGGATCGGAAGGCTAAGAGCACAATACAGTTGTGTGTCTCAGATTCAGTATTGTTGAATGTATCTTGCGAAGCTACGGCGAAGAATTTATAGGAAAAACTTGGGACTTTGTACCAATCTAAGTCTCTGGTGAATAATTTGTTCATGTGGAAAAAGCTATAAAACCTGAGGATGAAGGATGGAGACTCAGTGACAGAGCATCTGAACGCCTTCAATATTGTGGTAAGTCATCTGTCATCTGTTGATCTTAAAATCTCATATGAAGATAAGTGCATCAGTTTGTTGTGTTCTCTACCAGACTCGTGGGACAGTCTGGTTATTGCAATAGGTAGCAATAAAACTACCTTGAATTTTGATGACATTGTCTCAGCTTTGCTGTCGGAGGAAATGAGACGGAGAAATATGGAGGGCCAGAATGGAGATGCCTTATCTATATGAGGAAGGTCTCAAAACATAAACAAGAATAAGGTTTCGAGTGGGAGATCTAAATCTCCTGGAAAGTTTGTAAAGGTATGCTGGAAATGAGGAAAGGAAGGGCACTACAAAAAGGAATGCAGATCTAAAGCTCCTGAGAAAGGAAAGGGATCTGATGAAGCTTCTTTTGCAGAGGCAAAAACCACCTCGGATGAAGGTGGGGATGTGTATTTGGCTTCTTCTTCAAATACACATGCAGATCATGAGTCATGGTTGATTGACTCGGGTGCATCCTTTCACTTCACTCCCCATAGGGAGTGGTTCTGCGAGTATGAGAAATATGATGGTGGCAATGTATTCCTAGGGGATGATAGGAAGGCCAAAATCGTCGGACGTGGAAAATTCAAGCTGAAGCTACAAGGTGGAAGGATTAGAACACTTCATGGTGTTCTGCATATTCCTGCATTGGCCAAAAATCTAATTTCTGCAAGCAAGATGGATGATGCAGGTGTAAAAACAGTGTTCGAGAAAGATGCCTGCAAGATGGTTGGGGGAGCACTAGTATTAATGCGGGGAGTTCGGATTGGAACTCTGTACAAGTTACAAGGTAGCACTGTTATTGATGGGTGTATAGTTCTGTGGTTCCTGAAAGTGGAGCGGAAAGCCTAGTTGTCTTCGGAGAAAATACCATGCTATGGCATCAAAGGCTTGGACATATCGGAGAGAAGGGCCTTTGGATACTCCATAGAAATGGTATGGTAGAAGGTATGTCTAATTGCTCTCTGGATTTCAATTTCTATGAACATTGTGTATATGGGAAGCAGAATCGAGTGATTTTTCCTTCTGGTGCTAAGAGGGCGAACAAGATATTAGAACTTGTGCATAGTGATGTGTTTGGACCTGTGTCAGTTCCATCATTGGGAAAGTCTGTGTACTATGTTTCATTCATAGATGACTTCTCAAGGAATACATGGATATATTTCTTGAGGAAGAAATCTAAAGTCTTTGACAAATTTAAAGAATTTAAGGCTCTGGTGGAAAACCAGACAGAGAAGAAGATAAAGGCGTTGAGGACAGATAATGGTGGGGAGTTCTGCAAGAAGGAATTTGAAGAGTTCCGTAAGAAGTGTGGTATAGCACGGCAGAAGACTACTCCATACACACCTCAGCAAAATGGAGTTACAGAAAGAATGAATAGAACACTGATGGAAAAGGCAAGAAGCATGCTCAGTGGTACCGGGTTAGGACAAGAATTCTGGGCAGAGGCAGTGGAGACTGCATGTTACTTAGTTAACAAATCACCTTCATCAGCGTTGGAGGATAAGACTCCACATGAGGTATGGACTGGTAAGAAACCCTCTCTTTCACATCTAAGGGTATTTGGATGTGATGCATATGTACATGTTCCAAAGGAGAAAAGGACCAAGTTGGATAATAAATCTGAAAGGTGCATCTTTATTGGGTATAAGGATGGTTTAAAGGGTTTTAAGCTCTGGAACCCAAAAACAGAGAAGGTTGTGTACAGCCGAGATGTGGTGTCTAGAGAGTTGAAAGATGTTGTTACACATGAATTCCTACCAAAGGAACCTGAGAAGATAGAGTTTGAGCTAGAGTATGAATCAGACTCTACAACAGAAGAAGATTCAGAAGAGGAAGAGCCACAAACCCCAGCTTTGAGAAGATCAGTTCGGGAAAGAAGGCAACCAGAAAGGTATAGTCCATCTGCTTTATGTTCATTTTTTGCCTTAACTATAACTGATGATGATCCAAGAACTGTCAGGGAGGCAGTAGATTCAGAGGATGGAAAACTCTGGAAGGAGGCCATGGTTGATGAAATGGCATCCTTGCATAAAAATGAGGCATGGGATTTGGTGGAGTTGCCGGCTGGAAGGAAGCCCATCGGGAGCAAATGGGTGTTTAAGAAGAAAATGAATGTAGAAGGCAAGGTGGAAAAATACAAAGCTCGATTGGTAGCCAAAGGTTATGTTGATCATATCAGCCCCCCATTAAAAAATTTTGACAAGAAATCCAGCTTAAATCCTTTAAATCCCCTTTCTTTGGTCTTAAGAATTCTTTTGCTACCTATTGTTACGACACTCCCCCCCCAAAGTACGTTTTAAAAGGCCATAAACCCGCATTTGAAAATATATATAAGACCTAGCCCTTTCGGTCCTAGCCCCCCTCTATCTTACCATCCACATGACCTGGGCGCTAGACCAGGCGCTAAACCCGGAAGTGCTTATCGCGCATATACATATATCGGGCACGTTTATAACCGTCGATCTGTACAGATCCGACGGCATTCACAAATCTTCACCACGCCCGTGGCCCACTCCGTCCATCGCCTAAATCGCCCGTCCACCGTCCGATCAACCTGCAGATCAACGGTCAGAAACCTATCTACTCCGGTGGTCCCCGCTCCGCGCACTATACAAAACCGGTGGTTTATATCGCACCGCTTTTCCGAGGCGGGCGATATTTCTCATTTCGGAGCGATTCCATACATCATCCACCGCATGTCCCTGCGTATAGCCCAAAAACCTCCGTTCATCGCGCGTTATTATTCGTCCGTAGACACGGCGCGATATCCACCAGAGCCGTCCGATCTGGGGCGATCCATCCGATGGTAGTCGCTCCACGAAGCTACGCGGGCGTTAATCCAAGTCAACAGTGCCCCTGGCCCACCATTTCATCGCCCTCCGATACATTTTCCACTGTCGATCTCCTCCTGAGATCTGACGGTCAAGATCTCTTACCTCTCCGCCAGTCGACTCCGTACCTCCACGTCACCCGTTCCACGTGTTCGTCGTGTTTTTCCTCCACCACTATACATTTCATTCGTTAGTCAAATTCCAAATGTTTTATGTTAAGAACCTTCACCAGTCCATCCTCCATTGTTGCACTGTATTTTTTCCACCAACCTGCATCGTTCTATCATGACGCCATGTCCGCATAACCATTTTCATCGATCCCACCACGTCCATCATCCCCATGCCTGATTTTTCTTAACAAGTTTGTGGGTTTTGCAGGCTTTCAGCGACAAAAGACTGTTGTGATTTATAGTCTTGATTTCAGTAGAAGAGCACATCAAAGGACGATATTTCAAAGACTATAATTATGGAGAAAGGCCTGAGAAGGTAAATCGACAAGACTTCCATAAAAGAAGCAAGGTTCAGATCTGTCAAATCCTCCAGAGTCAATTAAAACACAGATTGAGCATATGGGGATATTAATGGAGCAGAATAAAAAATATCAGTGAATGATCAAGGAATTCAACTTCCAGCATTGAAGATCTTAAATCGTAATTCAGGTTTTAGAAGGCAGAGGGTACCATTCACAAAAGACAATACCTTAAAGCTTTCTTTTCAACAACATTTTCTTTCAGGAAAGGACGGAATGTTTATGTGATTTTACTTTTTGCCGTGTTCCTAAATATTTTTCTACCCAGTGCATTTATTATAGTAAGCAAGCAGCAGAGTACATACTGCGCTACAGAGCTATTTAGCAAAATAGGGCGTGCACGTCTCCACCATTTTGTTTTAATGAAGCAAATTAAATATTCATCACCTACTCCCTTTCCGAGCTTTCTTTTCTCCTATAAAGCTCCCGAAGAACAAATGATTTAGGGTTCCAGATTTTATCAGAAAATTATGCAGTGAAAGGCTTTTTGTATACATTTTGTAGAACTCTTGTATGAAGGCTCAAAGCCCATAGGGTTTCAGTGAGCAGGAGTTCCATCTGTTAAAGAGGATTCTGGTATTTGGTATTTCACAGTCTGTAACTTTCTCTTATGTGTTATTTAAATAGATCATTTCATTTCATCCATCTTTCCTGTATCATGTTTTGGAATGCGAGTGGCTCACTGATTTTTGGTATGGATTTATCCTAGTTGATACCGATACTCGGATTAGTCAAGCGCTTTAAATATGGCTCATGCATGATATTCTGTTCCACTATTCATCTAAACCATATTTCTGCTATATTAGTTTCTTTGGGAGGGTGTTTTTAAACGCTATCATCATGTATGGATTCTTAGATTGGTAAGCCCATGCATGGTGGTATTGTGTATCTAGATATCAGCTCAATGACAACTAGTATTCTCTCAATATTTCTTTCACTACATACACCTTCTGATAATTTATTTCTGTGAGGTATTTCTGAATTGGCCCTCTTTGCAGTAAGTTGTCTTTGAATTGTCTGTTGCTTTTGTATTGGATTTTTGCATGTGGCCTCTGCAGTATTCCTATCTCTGTATCAGTTTCTGAAGGTCTTGGTCCCATTCAGATTAATATTCCTTGTTTTAGAAGAGATAGCATGAGAGATTTTTATTGATGACTTCCTCTGTTATACCATATGCTCCTTGCTAATATAAGATGTCCTAGGCACTGGTCTATCACAACTCTAGGCTGTCTCTAGGAGCGACAACATCTTTTTAGCGCCGTTGTGGGGGATCGAAGTTGAGAAAATATATATCCCTGGGCCTCGACAAAATTTGATTCATTCTTCAAGAAGGTGAGTATGGAGAGTTGAGAGTTGTAGATCCCTTACCTTGGCGACTCCAAATTTGTTATTAGATAAATTCATTTGCAGTCCTGGCTCCTCGTAAGCCACACCTGATGTCAGATACGTCTCAGCCAAAGAAACCTTCAGCGTCTGACCCTGAAAAGATCATACATAGAAGAAATTGGAGGGAAAGATAATCAGTCCACTCTGAAATCCCTGAATTGTCTATAGAAGACTTTCCATCCTCTTCTTCTCAAGAAGCTCAAGTGCCAAATCCCGACTCAACTATGGGAGATACCGATTATTACTATTCAGATAGTCCACCCCGAGGAGGCGTCAGAAATAAAGATAATTTTCACCCTACTCCTGAGGTTGAAGAGGTCAAAGAAGTTACTGAAGTATCTACTATTAACAGACCATTATTCCCCTCAACACCTCAAGCTACTATTCATTATATTCCTATTGTTATCCATACTCCACTTCCACCTCCTCCTCCTCCTCTTACTCATCAAACTATTGCACTACCTCCACCCTCTCCAATGGAAAATGTTCCAGGCTTCTTGCTAAATAAATATGCTCCTCTGGCATTACCCCAAGTGTCAAATGATATGCCCCAAGATTATTTGAAGATTTTACCCCGATTCAATGGGGAAAATGAGACTGATGCTCAAAAACATCTTGAGGTCTTCTATGCTTTTGCAGAGAATTTTAATGTGGAACATTTAGATGTGGTCTTAAGGCTTTTTGTCCAATCTCTTGATGGTGAAGCTCAAAAATGGTTTAAGACATTGGCAGGTCGTTCTATTACCACTTGGGAAATAATGGAAGATACTATTCTCAGAAAATGGGGAGAGAAGAAAGACCATGGACATTGTCTTACTGAGTTCAATACACTCAAGAAAATACATAATGAAGGGCTGTCAAAATTTATCAAGAGATTTAATAAATTGTATTTGAGTCTTCCTACTGATATGAAACCTCATCAAACTGTTGCTAGAGTTGTTTTTGTAGCAGCTTTTGATTCATAATTTGGTTTCTCTCTCAGAGAAAGAAAGCCTGCTACGCTAGATGATGCTCAGTCAGATGCACTAGAGTTGGAAGAAAACTTTGCCTCCACCAGTAAATCAAAAGGAATATCTGAACAAGATACTAGAAGAAGGGGCAAAGAGGAGGTATCTACCTCCTACCAAGACAGAGACTCAGCTAATGACAGAATGGAAGAAATGAGCAAATTGATTAAGAAAATGGTCAAGCTTGAATTGGAGGCCAAGAACTCAGCCTTCAAGAATTTCCACAATGCTCCAAACAGAGGTTATAATCCTCAGTATAGGAAACCACCCCTGCAAATATTGCCAAGGGAAGCAAAGGAGCAACAGGATCAGGTACCACACCCATTGTACCTGGAAGGTCCAGTAGATGATTCTACTGAAGACACTGCCTATGGACTGGAGGATGAAAATCTTGCCTTTTCAAATAGTGACGGAGAAGAATGCCTTTTGCAAGGAAATGATGGAGCTGAGTGCTCATTGCAAGAAGAAGAAAAGACCAGAGACACAGAAGAAGCAGAAATTGATCATTATTGTAAACAATTTGTTGATTTCATGCAAGCACAATTCAATAGAAGATACGATCTCAGATCTTCTAGGAAGCAGACTCGTACTCAAGATCAAGAAGAGGAGTTACCCCAGAAGGAAGCACCTGCTCAGAAGGAGTCTACAATGCAAAAAGTCACAGACAAAGGTAAGGGCCCTCTAAACAAACCTTTGCAGTCTGATGATCAAATTCCTTCCTCTTCCAAAGTAGTCATTCCTCCTAATACCAAGTCTGTGTCAAAAGAAGTCAAGCCCTCTGCTGAAAATAAAGAGTCAAAAGAGGTTGTAATAGAAAAATCTTCTCCTGTTTTCAGTTTGCAAAAGGAACTTGAGAAAGTCAAAATCTCAGTTCCCTTGACTGAGCTATTGAGGCAACCTGCATATCAATCCCAAGTCACCTCTTTCATGCTCCCTCCAGAAGTTGCACCCACTCCAAATAGTCTCAACCTTCAAGAAGAAAGACCCATGGCGGTCTTTGGTCCACATGTTGAGGAATTAGATGCTTCTACTCCTCCCTTTTATGTGTCTCTAGTGATTCATGACCTGCTATTACATAACTGTATGTTAGATTCTAGAGCTTCTCATAATCTACTTCCTCTGTCAGTCATGGAAAAACTAGGATTACAAATCACCCGTCCATACAAGGATCTCTATTCATTTTCTTCCAAAAGAGTCAAATGTCTGGGGATGATCAAGGATTTGGTGGTCAATTTGGCCCAAATCCCAACAAAAGTGTGGTAATGGACATCGTGGTGGTTGACATCCCAGCTCGCTTTGGCATGTTACTGTCAAGACCCTGGGGAAAAAAAATTGGTGGGTCAATCAAGTTGGATTTAACATATGCCACTATCCCAGTTTTTGGTGGCCAGGAGAGGAGGTTGTACAGGGAGACTAGATTTGTCAAGATGGTGACTAAGGCTGGAAACTCTGTAAATTCACCAGTCTACAGTAAATAAGGAGATTTCTCATGCTTGATGCTGGAAGAAGATCAAGATTATGCTCATGAACCATCCTTCTTCCAGATCAAGACTAAGCAGCCCTCAGAGAGCCATGAAACAGGAATCTGGACACTTCATTTTGATGGAGCAAATTCAAAAGAAGGTAATGGAGCTGGAATATTATTGATTTCTCCTACAGGGAAATGGGTCCCATTATCCTTCAACCTATAATATGAAGCTACTAATAATGTGGCTGAATATGAAGCACTTATGTTAGGATTGCAGACAGCCAGGAGCATGAACATACAAAGTTTAAAAGTTCTGGGAGATTCAGAACTGGTGGTAAAACAAGTCAGGAATCAGTGTCAGACCAAACACCCTTGACTGAGGGCTTACAGGAATGAAGTTTGGGACATGGTGGAAAATTTCTTCTTGGCATTCAATATCCAGTTCATGCCCCGAGAACAGAATAGGATGGTTGATTCCCTTGCTATGGCTGCTAGTACATTTCGACCACCACAGAACCCTCTTTTAAGATATGAAGTTGAGGTGCGTTATTGGTCGTCAATCCCAAATAACATCAAACACTGAAAATATTTGAAGATGAAGAACAAATGAAGAGATTCCTGGAAACATTAGGGGAATTCTCCAATATGGAGATTGATGTTGAAGAAGAGGTTGAGTCTGAAGATACTTCAGAAAGAAATTGGGAGAAGAAAGTGGTAGGTAATAAAGTGTTGCAGTTAAAGGGAAACATTATACCTAGAGGGTTGGTGCCTCTAGAAAGATTGTTTGACAAGAATTATATCCCACTGCAGCCAGGCAAAGTGGTAGAAGAAAATCAGGTAGAAGACCTGAATCTTGGTATTGAGGTTGACCCCAAAATTGTAAAATTGTCCAGGAAGATCCCTAGAGAATATAAAAAACTATATCAGAAATTATTTCAGTCTTACAGAGATGTGTTTGCATGGTCCTATCAGAACTTGAAAACTTTTGATATCAGTATAATGCAACACAAAATTCCACTGAAGGGAGATGCAAAGCCTCATAAGCAGAAGCTCAGACAAATAAATCCCTTGCTGCTTCCCTCTATTGAGAAGGAAATCAAGAAGCTATTAAAGGCCAAAATAATTGTGCCATTGAGGTACTTTGAATGGGTGGCAAACTTAGTCCCTATCCGGAAGAAGAATGGGGAAATAAGGTTGTGTGTGGATTTCAGAAATTTAAAGAGAGCATCCTTAAAGGATAACTATCCACTGCCCAAGATGGATCACATCCTGCAGAAGGTGGTTGGAGCTTCTAGGATGTCAATGATGGATGGATTCTTTGGTTATAACTAGGTGGTTGTACTTCCAGAAGATCAAAAGGAGACTGCTTTCACCACACCATGGGGTACATTTATGTATGCCAGGATGCCTTTTGGATTGATTAATGCAGGGGCCACTTTTCAGAGGGGCATGGACATTGCTTTTGTTGGGGAGAAAGATAAATTTTTGGTAGTCTACCTTGATGATATCACTGTGTTCTCAAAGAATGATACTAAGCACATTGAGCATCTGCGTAGAACCTTTGAGAAATGCAGAAGGTATGGTCCCTCTCTAAATTCTCAAAAGTATTTATTTGCTTTAGAAGAGGGTAAACTTTTGGGACACATTGTGACTAAATATGGGGTGAAGATAGATCCTAAAAGGGTAGAAGTTATAAATGGTATTGCTTGTCCTATAAATAAGAAAGAAGTACAGGTGTTCCTAGGGCGCATCAATTTCCTGAGAAGGTTTATTCCTAACTATGCTGAAATAGTTAGACATATAACGGACATGCTGAAGAAAGATAATGAAGTTAAATGGTCCCAGGAATCACGAGAGGCCTTTATCAGGATAAAAAATTCTTTTTCAGAAGCCCCTGCGCTAGTTGGGCCAGATTACGCTAAACCTTTCATGATCTTTTCTTTTGCATCACCTCATACAATAGCAGGAGTCTTATTGCAGAAAAATGAGGAAGGGTACGAGCAGCCCATAGCTTTCTTCAGTCAGGTGCTCCGTGATGCGGAATTAAAGTAAAACATATTAGAAAAGCAAGCATACGCCCTAGTAAAATCCCTCAAAGCATTCCGCATGTATATCTTACAGTTCCATATCACTGCATTTGTGCCTACAGCTGCTGAAAAAGATATTCTTATTCAGGGGGATAGTGAAGGAAAAAGGGGGAAGTGGATTGCCAAGATACAGGAGTATGAATTAGACATCCACCCTACTAAGCTGATCAAAGGACAGGGGCTTGCCAAAATATTATCTGAGTCAAACTATCAAGCTTTGGGTATAAACCTATCCATTATAGCAGGTGAGGAATCTGAAGAGAAAGAAGAGCGACAGGGAATTGGGGTAGCTACTCCGGGTACACATAT
This sequence comes from Pinus albicaulis, assembly GCA_034641835.2. Taxonomy (NCBI): domain Eukaryota; kingdom Viridiplantae; phylum Streptophyta; class Pinopsida; order Pinales; family Pinaceae; genus Pinus; species Pinus albicaulis. The sequence continues at coordinate 47,024,112 of CM076574.1, read as the reverse complement.
AAAGTACCTCACTAGTCAGTGGTACAAAGAGATAGTATAATATCTCCTCACACTCAGCTTTCCTCCAAGCTGTGATAAAGCTAAATACAGAACGCTAAGATTGAAATCACAGAAGTACATAGTCGCTAATGGCCAGCTATACTGGTGTGATCCCTCAGGCATCCTACTCCTATGTCTCACAGAGGATGAGGTAGAGAGTATCATAGCTCAATTTCATGAAGGAATCTGTGGGGGTCACTACAGCTAGAGGGCCACTGCTCACAAAATCCTAAAGGCTGGTTTCTATTGGCCCAAGATTTTTGGAGATGTGTTTGCCCAGGTTAGAGCATGTGAGAAATGTCAGAAATTTGCTGAAAGGCAGAAGTTGGCACCTCTGCCCATGATTCCTGTGCACGTGGATGAACCATTCCGACAATGGGGAATCGATTTTATAGGTGAAATACATCCTCCATCGAGTGGTCAGCATAAGTGGATTTTAACTGCCACTGATTATTTCACAAAATGGGTGGAAGCCATATCTGCGAGGAACGCCACAGATACTGTGATAATAAAGTTCATGGAAGAAAACATCATATCCAGGTTTGGCTGTCCTGCCAGAATAGTGACTGATAACGCACAGGATTTCAAGTCTGCAAATTTTCTGAGTTTCTGCCAGCAATATAACATCACACTAAGCCACACTACAACCTACTATCCACAAGGAAATGGCTTAGCAGAATCTTCCAATAAAACCCTGGTAAGGGCACTGAAGAAGGCTATAAATGAAAATCAGAAAAATTGGGATTCCTAGTTGAAAGTTGCTCTGTGGGCCAATAGAATTACCAGCAAGAGAGCAACTAGGAAATCCCCATATGAATTAGTATATGGGAAGGCAGCAGCATTCCCTATACAGTTAGCCCTACCAGTAGCCCGATTCATGCAGGAAAGTCAAGAAGAGCCTGATGATATGACCAGGCGAATAAACCAGCTGGTGGAATTGGAAGAAACATGCAATCAGGTAAATCAAATGCTAACGGAATATCAGGAGAAGATGAAATACATTTTTGATCAGCACGCTAAAGACAGGAATCTACATATTGGTGATTTAGTGCTCAAGTGGGATATCCAGAGGGCTGAAAAAGGAAAACATGGTAAATTTGATCCGCTTTGGTTCGGCCCTTTCAAGATTGTGGAGCAAGGAGGTAACAATACTTTCAAGTTGGGAAATTTGTAGGGTGACTTGCTTGATGTCCCTATAAATGGTCAGTTTCTCAAACCCTACTTCCAGTTCTAATTTAGGAAGAGATAGCCTGATGTATTATACTGTATATTAGTTTGTTTTCACTCTTGTTTGAAATAATATGGGTGTCGTGATGAATTATGGAAAGGAAAGGTAGAAGTGATGAAGAGCAGAGTCTGCATAAAAGATGATCAGGTGGTCTGCGAAGTTCTCAAAACGTCCAGGGATGAACGTTCCATCCCCAGGTGGAGCCATTGTTGATCATATCATCCCCCCATTAAAAAAATTTGACAAGAAATCCTGCTTAAATCCTTTAAATCCCCTTTCTTTGGTCTTAATAATTCTTTTGCTGCCTATCGTTACCACACTCCCCCCCCCCCCAATGTACGTTTTAAAAGGCCATAAACCCGCATTTGAAAATATATATAAGGCCTAGCCCTTTTGGTCCTATCCCCCCTCTATCTTACAATCCACATGACCTGGGCGCTAGACCAGGCGCTAAACCCGGAAGTGCTTATCGCGCATATACATATATCGAGCACGTTTATAACCGTCGATCTGTACATATCCGACGGCATTCGAAAATATTCACCGCGCCCGTGGCCCACTCCGTCCATCACCTAAATCGCCCATCCACCGTCCGATCAACCTGCAGATCAACGATCAGAAACCTATCTGCCCCGGTGGTCCCCGCTCTGCGCACTATACAAAATCGGTGGTTTATATCACACCGCTTTTCCGAGGTGGGCGGTATTTCTCATTTTGGAGTGATTCCATACATCATCTGTCGCGTGTCCCTGCGTACGGCCCAAAAAATGCCGTTCATCGCGCGTTATCGTTCATCCGTAGACACGACGCGATATCCATGAGAGCCATCCGATCTGGGGTGATCCATCTAACGATAGTCACTCCACGAAGCTGCGCGGGCGTTAATCCAAATCAACAGTGCCCTGGCCCACCATTTCATCGCCCTCCGATACGTTTTCCACTGTCGATCTCCTCCTGAGATCTGACGGTCAAGATCTCTTACCTCTCCGCCAGTCGACTCCGTACCTCCACGTCACCCGTTCCACGTGTTCGTCGTGTTTTTCCTCCACCACTATACATTTCATTCGTTAGTCAAATTCCAAATGTTTTATGTTAAGAACCTTCACCAATCCATCCTCCATTGTTGCACTGTATTTTTTCCGCCAATCTGCATCGTTCTATCATGACGTCATGTCCGCATAACCATTTTCATCGATCCCACCACGTCCATCATCCCCATGCCTGATTTTTCTTAACAAGTTTGCGGGTTTTGCAGGCTTTCAGTGACAAAATACTGTTGTGATTTATAGTCTTGATTTCAGTAGCAGAGCACATCAAAGGACGATCTTTCAAAGACTATAATTATGGAGAAAGGCCTGAGAAGGTAAATCGACAAGACTTCCATAAAAGAAGCAAGGTTCAGATCTGTCAAATCCTCCAGAGTCAATTAAAACACAGATTGAGCATATGGGGATATTAATGGAGTTAAAAACATCAGTTGAATGATCGTGAATTCAAATTAAACATTGAAAGGATCTTAAATCAGAATTGTGGTTTTAGAAGGGAAAAAAGAGGGTACTGTCCACAAAAGAGTAATATTCTTAAATCTTTCTTTTCAACAACATTTTTTTCAGGTTAATTTGAATGTTTATGGTGATTTTACTTTTTTGCCGTGTTCCTAAAGATTTTTTTCTTTACCTGTTGCATTTATTATAGTAAGCAAGCAAAGAGAGTACATACTATGCCATGGAGTTATTTAGCAAGATAGCTGCACGTTCACCATTTTGTTTTAATGAAGCAAATTAAATATTCATCACCTACTCCGTTTTCGAGCTGTCTTTTTCTCCTATAAAGCTCCTGAAGAATAGATGATTTAGGGTTCCAGATTTTATCAGAAAATTATGCAGTGAAAGGCTTTTTGTATACATTTTGTAGAACTCTTGTATGAAGGCTCAGAGCCCATAGGGTCTTAGTGAGGAGGAGTTCCATCTGTTAAAGAGGATTTTGGTCTTTGGTATTTCACAGTCTGTAACTTTCTCTTATGTGTTATTTAAATAGATCATTTCATTTCATCCATCTTTCATGTATCATGTTTTGGAATGCGAGTGGCTCACTAATTTTTGGTATGGATTTATCCTAGTTGATACCCATACTCGGATTAGTCAAGCGCTTTAAATATGGCTCATGCATGATATTTTGTTCCACTATTCATCTAAATTATATTTCTGCTATATTAGTTTCTTTGGGAGGGTGTTTTTAAAACGCTATCATCATGTATGGATTCTTATATTGGTAAGCCCATGCATGGTGGTATTGTGTATCTGGATATCAGCTCAATGACAACTAGTATTCTCTCAATATTTCTTTCACTACATACACCTTCTGATAATTTATTTCTGTGAGGTATTTCTGAATTGGCCCTCTTTGCAGTAATCCGTCTCTGAATTGTCTGTTGCTTTTGTATTGGAGTTTTGCATGTGGCCTCTGCAGTATTCCTATCTCTGTATCAGTTTCTAAAGGTCTTGGTCCCATTCAGATTAATATTCCTTGTTTTACAAGAGATAGCATGAGAGCTTTTTATTGATGACTTCCTCTGTTATACCATATGCTCCTTGCTAATATAAGATGTCCTAGGCACTAGTCTATCACAACTCTAGGCTGTCTCTAGGAGCGACAACAAGTTATTCCCAGGTGTCGGGAATTGATTTTGGTGATATTTTTTCTCCTGTTGCCAAAGTTACTTCTATTAGATTACTTTTATCTATTGTTGCTGCATTTGATTTTGAGATAGAACAGATGGATGTGAAGACAGCATTTCTTCACGAGGATTTAGAAGAGGGGATCTACATGAAGCAACCTGAAGGCTTTATGGTGAAGGGTAAGAAAGAACTAGTATGCAGGTTGAAGAAGTCTCTGTATGGGTTAAAACAGTCACCAAGGATGTGGTATCAGAAATTTGATACCTATATAAGGGGACTTGGCTTCACCAGAAGCAAGGAGGATCACTATGTTTATTTTAAATTAATTGGTGACTGTGTTATTTATTTGGTCTTGTATGTGGATGATATGTTGTTGATTGGAAATGACAAAGAAATTATCCAAGATTTGAAGACCCAACTGTTCTCCAAATTCGACATGAAGGATCTTCGTGCTGCAAACTATATTTTGGGCATGGAAATTAAGAGAGATCGGGCAAAGAGGAAGCTCTGGTTAAACCAGAGGAAGTATGTCGAGACTATATTGCATAGGTTCAATATGCAGGATAGTAAACCGGTGAATGTTCCTATTCCTGTAGGTGTAAAGCTGTCTGCTGAACAGTGTCCCAAGACACAAGAAGAAGAGGAGTATATGTCCCGTGTTCCATATGCAAGTGCAGTGGGTAGCTCGATGTATGCAATGGTCTGTATTAGACCAGACATTGCACATGCAGTGGGAGTATTGAGCAGGTTTATGTCAAACCCAGGGAAGGAGCATTGGACAACAGTGAAGCGGGTTTTCAGATATTTACGTGGCACTAGTGATTATGGCTTGTGCTACCAGGGAAGACCAGGATTGGAAAGAATGTTGGACATTTGTGGTTTTGTTGATGCAGACTAGGCTGGAGATCTGGACCAAAGAAGATCTACAAGTGGGTATGTGTTTAGCCTATTTGGAGGTGCAGTCAGTTGGATGAGTAAAAGACAGTCTGTAGTGGCGCTTTCAACTACAAAGGCAGAATACATAGCAGTCACTCATGCAAGAAAGGAAGCAGTCTGGTTGCAGAGATTGTGTTCAAGTATGGGGTTGGTACAGCAAGCTATAAGGATAGACTGTGATAGACAAAGTGAAATTTTCTTGGCTAAGAACCCTGCTTATCATTCAAAGACAAAGCACATTGATGTTCAATATCACTTTGTTAGAGATATGGTTGAGGCTAAAAGGGTGTTGCTGGTAAAGGTGGACACTTTGAAGAATGTTACAGATGCATTGATGAATTTTGTGAGCACTCAGAAGTTCTCTTGGTGTAGAGAAACAATGGGTGTTGAATAATTGGCCCAATGACTAAGCTCTCCTGTGGCCCCCTGTGGAAAGAAAATAGCAAGTCGGAGAATTTTGGGTATGTGTTATATTCTTTCCACGACTAGCCCCACGCACTGTACGTTGCGTCGGGCACAGCAAGGGGGTCACAAGGGGGGTGGCAGCCGCCCCTGTCAAGGTCCGGGGCAGCGCCCCGACGAAAAAAAATTTGGTGTGCGGTCCCACTCATAGGCGGACCCACCCATGTTTTGTGCATGAGTTTGCACATGGTTTTTGGGGTACGATGGTTTTCGACCCCTGGTATTTTGTAGATCCAGTCAAGGGAACTAAGGTTATGTTCTAATCTAGGGTTAATGGATTGGGGTTTATATATGCTTCGGCATGTATATATAGGTGTTGTAACACTAAAAGGAATATAATGAAAAATCAAGCTGTTCGTCCCGATTTGGGATCCAGGGGAAAATCTCTGTGTTTATCTATTTTATGTTTTATGCTCTCGCTATTGTTTATTTTCTGTTATAAGATTCATGTGTAGCTAATTTATGTTAAGGGTTAAAACCTACATTTGGTATCAGAGCTGTTTCGGCTTCGAGGGGACGCCTTTGCTGTTGAGGGTTTTTTGCTTGGGCCTGAGGTAGACCCTGTTCAGTGGGAGATCTGCGGGATCGATTCTTGCTGTGAAAGAAGATGGCGAGCGGCGGAAAGATAGAGATCGAGAAATTTAATGGTCATATTTTTGAGTTGTGGAAGCTCAATATGGAGGATCTGCTGGTGGATAAAGATCAGTGGATCGCGGTAGATCCAGGTACTAAACCAACGGCAATGTTAGATGAATACTGGAAGAAACTGGATCGGAAGGCAAAGAGCACAATAAGGTTGTGTGTCTCAGATTCAGTATTGTTGAATGTATTTGGGGAAGCTACATCGAAGAATTTGTGGGAAAAACTTGGGACTTTGTACCTATCTAAGTCTCTGGTGAATAAGTTGTTCCTGCGGAAAAAGCTGTATAACCTGAGGATGAAGGATGGAGACTCAGTGACAGAGCATCTGAACGCCTTCAATACTGTAGTAAGTCAGCTGTCATCCGTTGATATTAAAATCTCAGATGAAGATAAGTGCATCAGTTTGTTGTGTTCTCTACAAGACTCATGGCACAATCTGGTTATTGCAATAGGTAGCAATACAACTACCTTGAATTTTGATGACATTGTCTCAGCCTTGTTGTCAGAGGAAATGAGACAGAGAAATATGGAGGGCCAGAATGGAGATGCCTTATCTATACGAGGAAGGTCTCAAAACAGAAACAAGAATAAGGTTTCGAGTGGGAGATCTAAATCTCCTTGAAAGCTTGTAAAGGTATGCTGGAAATGCGGAAAGGAAGGGCACTACAAAAATGAATGCAGATCTAAAGCTCCTGAGAAAGGAAAGGGATCTGATGAAGCTCCTTCTGCAGAGGCAAAAACCACCTCGGATGAAGGTGGGGATGTGTATTTGGCTTCTTCTTCAAATACACATGTAGATCATGAGTCATGGTTGATTGACTCGAGTGCATCCTTTCACTTCACTCCCCATAAGGAGTGGTTCTGCGAGTATGAGAAATATGATGGTGGAAATGTATTCCCAGGGGATGATAGGAAGGCCAAAATCGTCGGACGTGGAAAAGTCAAGCTGAAGCTGCAAGGTGGAAGGATTATAACACTTCCTGGTGTTCTGCATATTCCTGCATTGGCCAGAAATCTGATTTCTAAAATCAAGATGGATGATGCAGGTGTAAAAACAGTGTTCGAGAAAGATGCCTACAAGATGGTTCGGGGAGCACTAGTATTAATGCGGGGAGTTCGGATCAGAACTCTGTACAAGCTACAAGGTAGCACTGTTATTGATGGGTGTAACAGTTTTGTGGTTCCTGAAAGTGGAGCGGAAAGCCTAGCTGTCTTCGGAGAAAAGACCATGCTATGGCATCAAAGGCTTGGACATATCAGAGAGAAGGGCCTTCAGATACTCCATAGAAATGGTATGGTAGAAGGTATGTCTAATTGCTCTCTGGATTTCGATTTATGTGAACATTGTGTATATGGGAAGCAGAATCGGGTGAGTTTTCCTTCTGGTGCTAAGAGGGTGAACAAGATATTAGAACTTGTGCACAGTGATGTGTTTGGACCTGTGTCAGTTCCATCACTGGGAAAGTCTGTGTACTATGTTTCATTCATAGATGACTTCTCAAGGAATACGTGGATATATTCTTTGAGGAAGAAATCTGAAGTCTTTGAAAAATTTAAAGAATTTAAGGCTTTGGTGGAAAACCAGACAGAGAAGAAGATAAAGGTGCTGAAGACAGATAATGGTGGGGAGTTCTGCAATAAGGAATTTGAAGAGTTCTGTAAGAAATGTGGTATAGCACGGCAGAAGACTACTCCATACACACCTCAGCAAAACGGAGTTGCAGAAAGAATGAACAGAACGCTGATGGAAAAGGCAAGAAGCATGCTCAGTGGTATTGGGTTAGGACAAGAATTATGGGCAGAAGCAGTGGAGACTGCATGTTACTTAGTTAACAGATCACCTTCATCAGCGTTGGAGGATAAGACACCACATGAGGTATGGACTGGTAAGAAACCCTCTCTTTCACATCTGAGAGTATTTGGATGTGATGCATATGTACATGTTCCAAAGGAGAAAAGGACCAAGTTGGATAATAAATCTGAAAGGTGCATCTTTATTGGGTATAAAGATGGTTTAAAGGGTTATAAGTTTGGAACCCAAAAGTAAGGAAGGTTACTGTGGTTGGGGCATGTACCGAGATGTTTCTTTTAGAGAGGTGAAAGATGTTGTTAAACATGAAGTCCTACCAAAGGAACCTGAGAACATAGAGTTTGAGCTAAAGGAGGATGAATCATACTCTACAACAGAAGAAGACTCAGAAGAGGAAGAGCGACAAACTCCAACTATGAGAATATTAGCTCGAGAAAGAAGACAACCAGAAAGGTATAGTCCATCTCCTTTTTGTTCAAATTTTTCTTTAACTATAACTGATGATGATCCCAGAACTGTCAGGGAGGCAGTAGATTCAGAGGATGGAAAACTCTGGAAGGAGGCCATGGTTGATGAAATGGCATCCTTGCATAAAAATGAGGCATGGGATTTGGTGGAGTTTCCGGCTGGAAGGAAGCCCATCGGGAGCAAATGGGTGTTTAAGAAGAAGATGAATGTAGAAGGCAAGGTGGAGAAATACAAAGCTCGGTTGGTAGCAAAAGGTTATTCCCAGGTGCCGGGAATTGATTTTCGTGATATTTTTTCTCCTGTTGCCAAAGTTACTTCTATTAGATTACTTTTATCTGTTGCTGCTGCATTTGATTTTGAGATAGAACAGATGGATGTGAAGACAACATTTCTTCACGAGGATCTAGAAGAGGAGATCTACATGAAGCAAACTGAAGGCTTTATGGTGAAGGGTAAGAAAGAACTGGTATGCAGGTTGAAGAAGTCTCTGTATGGGTTAAAACAGTCACCAAGGATGTGGTATCAGAAATTTGATACCTATATACGGGGACTTGGCTTCACCAGAAGCAAGGAGGATCACTGTATTTATTTTAAATTAATTGGTGACCGTGTTATTTATTTGGTCTTGTATGTGGATGATATGTTGTTGATTGGAAATGACAAAGAAATTATCCAAGATTTGAAGACCCAACTGTTCTCCAAATTCGACATGAAGGATCTTGGTGTTGTAAACTATATTTTGGGCATGGAAATTAAGATAGATCGGGCAAAGAGGAAGCTCTGGTTAAACCAGAGGAAGTATGTCGAGACTATATTGCAGAGGTTCAATATGCAGGATAGTAAACTGGTGAAAGTTCCTATTCCTATAGGTGTAAAGCTATCTGCTGAACAGTGTCCCAAGACACAAGAAGAAGAGGAGGATATGTCCCGTGTTCCATATGCAAGTGCAATGGGTAGCCTGATGTATGCAATGGTATGTACTAGACCAGACATTGCACATGTTGTGGGAGTATTGAGCAGGTTTATGTCAAACCCAGGGAAGGAGCATTAGACAGCAGTGAAGCGGGTTTTCAGATATTTACGTGGCACTAGTGATTGTGGCTTGTGCTACCAGGGAATACCAGGTTTGGAAAGAATGTTGGACATTCGTGGTTTTGTTGATGCAGACTAGGCTGGAGATCTAGACCAAAGAAGATCTACAAGTGGGTATGTGTTTAGCCTATTTGGAGGTGCAGTCAGTTGGATGAGTAAAAGATAGTCTGTAGTGGCGCTTTCAACTACAGAGGCAGAATACATAGTATCCACTCATGCAAGCAAGGAAGCAGTCTGGTTGCAGAGATTGTGTTCAAGTATGGGGTTGGTACAGCAAGCTATAAGGATAGACTGTGATATCCAAAGTGCAATTTTCTTGGCTAAGAACCCTGCCTATCATTCAAAGACAAAGCACATTGATGTTCAATATCACTTTGTTAGAGATATGGTTGAGGCTAAAAGGGTGTTGCTGGTAAAGGTGGACAATTTGAAGAATGTTGCAGATGCATTGAAGAAGTCTGTGAGCACTCAAAAGTTCTCTTGGTGTAGAGAAACAATGGGAGTTGAAGAATTGGCCCAATGACTAAGCTCTCATGTGGCCCCCTATGGAAAGAAAACAACAAGTGGGAGAATGTTGGGTATGTGTTATATTCTTTCCATGACTAGTCTTAAGTGTTGTACGTTGTGCCGGGCACAGCAGGGGGGTCACAAGGGGGTGGCAGCCCCCCCTGCCGGAGTCCCACTCATAGGCGGACCCACACATAGGCGGACCCACCCATGTTTTGTGCATGAGTTTGCACATGGTTTTTGGGGTACGATGGTTTTCGACCCCTGGTATTTTGTAGATCCGGTCAAGGGAACTATGGTTATGTTCTAATCCAGGGTTAATGGATTAGGGTTTATATATGCTTTGGCATGTATATATATGTGTTGTAACGTTAAAAGGAATATGATGAAAAATCAAGTTGGTCGTCTCGATTTGGGATCCAGGGGAAAATCTCTGTGTTTATCTATTTTATGTTTTATGCTCTCGCTATTGTTTATTTTCTGTTATAAGATTCGTGTGTAGATAATTTATGTTAAGGGTTAAAACCTACATTTGGTATCAGAGCTGTTTCGGCTTCGTGGGGACGCCTTTGCTTCTGAGGGTTTTTTGCTTGGGCCTGAGGTAGACCCTGTTCAGTGGGAGATCTGCGAGATCGATTCTTGCTGTGAAAGAAGATGGTGAGTGGCAGAAAGATAGAGATTGATAAATTTAATGGTCAGAATTTTGAGTTGTGGAAGCTCAATATGGAGGATCTGCTGGTGGATAATGATCAGTGGATCATGGTAGATCTAGGTACTAGACCAACGGCAATGTCAGATGAAGACTGGAAGAAATTGGATCGGAAGGCTAAGAGCACAATACGGTTGTGTGTCTCAGATTCAGTATTTTTGAATGTATCTGGGGAAGCTATGGCGAAGAATTTGTGGGAAAAACTTGGGACTTTGTACCAATCTAAGTCTCTGGTGAATAAGTTGTTCCTGCGGAAAAATATGTATAACCTTAGGATGAAGGATGGAGACTCAGTGACAGAGCATCTGAACGCCTTCAATACTGTGGTAATTCAGTTGTCATCTATTGATATTAAAATCTCAGATGAAGATAAGTGCATCAGTTTGTTGTGTTCTCTACCAGACTCGTGGGACAATCTGGTTATTGCAATAGCTAGCAATACAACTACCTTGAATTTTGATGACATTGTCTCAGCCTTGTTGTCAGAGGAAATGAGATGGAGAAATATGGAGGGCCAGAATGGAGATTCCTTATCTATACGAGGAAGGTCTCAAAACAGAAACAAGAATAAGGTTTCGAGTGGGAGATCTAAATCTCCTGGAAATTTTGTAAAGGTATGCTGGAAATGCGGAAAGGAAGGGCACTACAAAAAGGAAAGCAGATCTAAAGCTCCTAAGAAAGGAAAGGGATATGATGAAGCTCCTTCTGCAGAGGCAAAAACCACCTCAAATGAAGGTGGGGATGTGTATTTGGCTTCTTCTTCAAATACACATGTAGATCATGAGTCATGGTTGATTGACTCGGGTGCATCCTTTCACTTCACTCCCCATAGGGAGTGGTTTTGCGAGTATGAGAAATATGATGGTGGTAATGTATTCCTAGGGGATGATAGGAAGGCCAAAATCGTCGGACGTGGAAAAGTCAAGCTGAAGCTGCAAGGTGGAAGGATTAGAACACTTCCTGGTGTTCTGTGTATTCCTGCATTGGACAGAAATCTGATTTCTGCAAGCAAGATGGATGATGCAAGTGTAAAAACAGTGTTCGAGAAAGATGCCTGCAAGATGGTTCGGGGAGCACTAGTATTAATGCAGGGAGTTTGGATCGGAACTCTGTACAAGCTACAAGGTAGCATTGTTATTAATGGGTGTAACAGTTCTGTGGTTCCTCAAAGTGGAGTGGAAAGCCTAGCTGTCTTCGGAGAAAATACCATGCTATGGCATCAAAGGCTTGGACATATCGGAGAGAATGGCCTTCGGATACTCCATAGAAATGGTATGGTAGAAGGTATGTCTAATTGCTCTCTGGATTTCGATTTATGTGAAAATTGTGTATATGGGAAGCAAAATCGGGTGAGTTTTCCTTCTAGTGCTAAGAGGGCGAACAAGATATTAGAACTTGTGCACAGTGATGTGTTTGGACCTGTGTCAGTTCCATCACTGGGAAAGTCTGTGTACTATGTTTCATTCATAGATGACTTCTCAAGGAGTACATGGATATATTTCTTGAGGAAGAAATCTGAAGTCTTTGACAGATTTAAATAATTTAAGGCTCTGGTGGAAAACCAGACATAGAAGAAGATAAAGGCGCTAAGGACAGATAATGGTGGGGAGTTCTGCAAGAAGGAATTTGAAGAGTTCTGTAAGAAGTGTGGTATAGCACGGCAGAAGACTACTCCATACACACCTCAACAAAACGGAGTTGCAGAAAGAATGAACAGAACACTGATGGAAAAGGCAAGAAGCATGCTCAGTGGTACCGGGTTAGGACAAGAATTCTGGGCAGAGGTAGTGGAGACTGCATGTTACTTAGTTAACAGATCACCTTCATCAGCGTTGGAGGACAAGACTCCACATGAGGTATGGACTGGTAAGAAACCCTCTCTTTCACATCTAAGGGTATTTGGATGTGATGCATATGTACATGTTCCAAAGGAGAAAAGGACCAAGTTGGATAATAAATCTGAAAGGTGCATCTTTATTGGGTATAAGGATGGTTTAAAGGGTTATAAGCTTTGGAACCCAAAAACAAGGAAGGTTGTGTATAGCCGAGATGTGGTGTTTAGAGAGGTGAAAGATGTTGTTACACATGAAGTCCTACCAAAGGAACCTGAGAAGATAGAATTTGAGCTAGAGTATGAATCAGACTCTACAACAGAAGAAGATTCAGAAGAGGAAGAGCCACAAACCCCAGCTTTGAGAAGATCAATTCGGGAAAGAAGGAAACCAGAAAGGTATAGTCCATCTACTTTCTGTTCAGGTTTTTCCTTAACTATAACTTATGATGATCCCATAACTATCAGGGAGGCATTAGATTCAAAGGATGGAAAACTCTGGAAGGAGGCCATGGTTGATGAAATGGCATCCTTGCATAAAAATGAGGCATGGGATTTGGTGGAGTTGCCAGCTGGAAGGAAGCCCATCGGGAGAAAATGGGTGTTTAAGAAGAAAATGAATGTAGAAGGCAAGGTGGAGAAATACAAAGCTCGATTGGTAGCCAAAGGTTATTCCCAGGTGCCGGGAATTGATTTTGGTGATATTTTTTCTCCTGTTGCCAAATTTACTTCTATTATATTACTTTTATCTGTTGCTGCTGCATTTGATTTTGAGATAGAACAGATGGATGTGAAGACAACATTTCTTCACGGGGATTTAGAAGAGGAGATCTACATGAAGCAACCTGAAAGCTTTATGGTGAAGGGTAAGAAAGAACTAGTATGCAGGTTGAAGAAGTCTCTGTATGGGTTAAAATAGTCACCAAGGATGTGGTATCAGAAATTTGATACCTATATACGGGGACTTGGCTTCACCAGAAGCAAGGAGGATCACTTTGTTTATTTTAAATTAATTGGTGACCATGTTATTTATTTGGTCTTGTATGTGGATGATATGTTGTTGATTGGAAATGACAAAGAAATTATCCAAGATTTGAATACCCAACTGTTCTCCAAATTCGACATGAAGGATCTTGGTGCTGCAAACTATATTTTTGGCATGGAAATTAAGAGAGATCGGGCAAAGAGGAAGCTCTGGTTAAACCAGAGGAAGTATGTCGAGACTATATTGCAGAGGTTCAATATGCAGGATAGTAAACCGGTGAGTGTTCCTATTCCTGTAGGTGCAAAGCTTTCTGCTGAACAGTGTCCCAAGACACAAGAAAAAGAGGAGGATATGTCCCGTGTTCCATATGCAAGTGCAGTGGGTAGCCTGATGTATGCAGTGGTCTGTACTAGACCAGACATTGCACATGCAGTGGGAGTATTGAGCAGGTTTATGTCAAACCCAGGGAAGGAGCATTGGACAGCAGTGAAGCGGGTTTTCATATATTTACGTGGCACTAGTGATTATGGCTTGTGCTACCAGGGAAGACCAGGATTGGAAAGAATGTTGGACATTCGTGGTTTTGTTGATGCAGATTGGGCTGGAGATCTGGACCAAAGAAGATCTACAAGTGGGTATGTGTTTAGCCTATTTGGAGGTGCAGTCAGTTGGATGAGTAAAAGACAGTCTGTGGTGGCTCTTTCAACTACAGAGGCAGAATACATAGCAGCCACTCATGCAAGCAAGGAAGCAGTTTGGTTGCAGAGATTGTGTTCAAGTATGGGGTTGGTACAGCAAGCTATAAGGATAGACTGTGATAGCCAAAGTGCAATTTTCTTGGCTAAGAACCCTGCTTATCATTCAAAGACAAAGCACATTAATGTTCAATATCACTTTGTTAGAGATATGGTTGAGGCTAAAAGGGTGTTGTTGGTAAAGGTGGACACTTTGAATAATGTTGCAGATGCATTGACAAAGTATGTGAGCACTCAGAAGTTCTCTTGGTGTAGAGAAACAATGGGTGTTGAAGAATTGGCCCAATCACTAAGCTCTCATGTGGCCCCTTGTGGAAAGAAAACGACAAGTGGGAGAATGTTGGGTATGTGTTATATTCTTTCCACAACTAGCTGCAGGTGCTGTACGTTGCGCTGGGTGTAGCAGGGGGGTCACAGGGACCCCCCCTGTTGGGGTCCGGGGCAGCGCCCCGGCAAAAAAAAAATTTATGTGCGGTCCCACTCATAGGCAGACCCACCCATGTTTTGTGCATGAGTTTGCACATGGTTTTTAGGGTACGATGGTTTTCGACCCCTGGTATTTTGTAGATCCGGTCAAAGGAACTACGGTTATGTTCTAATCCAGGGTTAATGGATTGGGGTTTATATATTCTTCGGCATTTATATATATGTGTTGTAACACTAAAAGGAATATAATGAAAAATCAAGTTGGTCGTCCCGATTTGGGTTCCAGCGGAAAATATCTGTGTTTATCTGTTTTATGTTTTATGCTCTCGCTATTGTTTATTTTCTGTTATAAGATTCGTGTGTAGATAATTTCTGTTAAGGGTTGAAACCTATAGAACTCAACAGATTCAGAATCAGTTGGAAGCAATGCATTTGGAGATTTAGAATCTATGCAAAGATAAGGGCAAGGAGGTATGTGCAGAGGTATGGTGCATAAAATGTAAATTCGTTGGGCACCATAAGGATCAATTTCCTATCTTTAATAATTATCTGAATGCTGGAGGACCTAGCCTACTGAAGAGTGTTGTATGGTGCACAATATGTCAAGTTGCAGGATTGCATGAAACAGATTTCTATCCAAGGGTCAGAAAATATCAACCTGAGCTGAAGCAGTTGTTTTGTAGACTATGTTCGTCACTGGGACATGATGAGCATCATTGTCGCACTTATGATATGATGTTGGACAAAGCTAAAATATATATAACGCAGGCCAACCCTACCTCACCAGCATCCCCCTCTGGGCGTGATAGATTTCAGGGCAAAAGAAGAGGACGAGGAGGTGGATCAGCGGGTCGAGGAAGGGGGAAGGTTATTTTCTACAACTACGGAGATGTTGTTCACTATGCACGTGAATGTATGAATTCAACACGACAATCATGCAAGTATTGTAGACATTTTGATGATGTAATAGAATATTTCCCTGTTTTGATTGTTGATATGCAAGAGAAAAAGAAACAGACTCTGACGCAGAATCTTCAGATAGTTAGAGCATAAACCCGTGAGGAAAATCCTAGCGTGAATGTGGTCACTAAAAGGGGTGCAACTACTAATGAAGACCATGGAAAGCATTTGGATATTGACCTCTGGATTCATAAGGAACCTGAAAACAAAAAGGGATTTTATCTGCAACGCGCAAAGGATACTTTTGTTGAAGCGCGGAAAGAATTTGCAGAGGGAATTGCATCGACATCAGGAAGGCCTATGAAGGAGGCAGGGGTAGCTGAATAAATCAAACCATTTTTACAAGCTTGCGTTAAGTTATTGCACAAAGAAAGGGCATTATAAAACCTTCAGGCTCTGATACATAACTGCGCAGAGAAGGAACAACCACTGGTAGAACAGAAATTTGTCAACAAAATATATAAGAACAATAAGAGGACAGGGTGGGGGATGCGTATGACCACGCAGATCGGTGCTTAAGAGATGGATCAAGTTATTCTTTATCTGGGGTATGATGCAAATTTCCTACCTAATAAAACATGGCAGCGCATGGGAGAACCCAAGTTGGAATGGTCTACCATTAAATTGTGCATGGTAAATCAACAGAAAATCATTCCATTGGGAAGGTTGTCACAAGTTGTAGTCAGTATTCAAGGTGTTAAGGTGCTCACAGATTTCGAAGTTATCCAAATTGTAGATATTATTGATCCTTATCCTGCACTGCTAGGGTTGGACTTCCTATTTATATGGATGGTGTTATAAACCTGAAGAAGCGAAGAATGGAGTTTGAAAGCAATGGAACCAGAGTCATCATTCCCCTAGACCCTGTAGAAGGACAAAGATACACAGAGCTTGTGCACGCTGATGATGAAATTGACCAGATCTATAAGCTAACTTTGCGCGAGGAAGATTGGATCAACCCAATGATGGATGGAAATATTAATAGGGAGAAGGACAGCTCCATTTTCTCAAATTATGATGAAGAATTGGAAAACTGGCATAACCGATTGCATGAATTATCTGCGTTGCGCAGCAATCGAGTGACTAAATATATTTGATGTATAACATCTGAGGTACGTGAATTACCACATTATGATGGTTTAAATAATGTAAACATGTTTTTAGGAGAGCTTTAAATAACTATACCAGAAGGATAGAGATTCCATGCTTTGGATCTAAGACTTTGTGCTACTCTAGCACGATGGTGGGAAACTCATAAATAAAATATGGGCAATTGGGATGAATGTGCGTGCATGATGAGGTTACGCTTTGAATGTCCAAATATCGGAATGGAAGAAGTCTACTCTAGAAATGATGATCCCCTCTGAAATTTGGCTACATAGAATCAGGTACGCATTTACAAGTTCATTTTCATCTATTAATAGTTTCTCTTTTCCTTAGTTTATTTTTTATTCTTGTTCTGTTTTATTTGTAGGTTTTAATTTGTTTTCAAAACTTGAAGTAAGCAGCAAACCCATTTCAAATTTGCAAACAAGTTCAGGGAAATTTTATTTTGTGATTCATTAGAATTTGAGCATTCTTTAACTTTGCTTTCATTTATTTAGAAAACCCAAGAAACATTGAAAACACTATCGGAAGATTCATATCGGAACATTTCATACCCCCGATACTGAAAAATTCATACATCTTCGATGTTCCTTTTTTTCGTTAATTTTCCATTAGAATGACTTTACCAATATTATGATGTTCACATAATTTAGGACCCGATATGAAATTCAATATAAGTTCATAAGAAATATCGTGTCCATTCAATCACAATAATGGTAAGGGTATAATTTTAAAAGCACCGATGTCTCGGATCCGATATGATATTAAACTTTCATAATAAATTTATCAAGCTCATTCTCCATCGCATATCGGCGTATCATGTTGTATTACATCTTGCACTTAATTTTTCCAATCGCCAAGAACCACATCATTCATCACATTTCACAAAATTATGAAAGAAAAAGTTTAACATATTCATTTTTCAAAACTCCGATGCAATCAAATGCAAAATCGCATATCGCATCGGGATGAATTCAAAAGTTTTTTTTTCATCGCAAAATTTCCGATGCGATAGATCGAATCGCAAAAGCGCATTAAACATAAGGTTGATCTTTCCATTTGAAAAGTTCCGATGTGATGAACCCAATCAGGAAATCGCAAATCGGGGAAATTACATTCTAATATATTCATTTTCAAAAACTCCAATGCGATAAAGTTAAAATCGCAATCGCAAATTATTAAATTCAATTAGTCAAGGGTTAACTTTGAAAGACCTTCGATACGATAAGTCCAATCACAAATCGCAAATCGGGAGGAAAACTGAATACATCCTTGTGCGCTTATTTTAAAAGTTGCGATGCGATAACTCATCGCTATCGATTTTTCATTAATCGTCAATTGCTCATCGCTTATCGCTTTTCATTAATCGCCGATTGCTCATCGCTTATCTCTCTTCGCTCATCACCGATTATTATAACCATCTCATCACTGCTATCGCAAGAATCATATTGGCATTTCCAACATGACTATTTTCCAATATTCTGATATGCTGATATCGATATCACTCATCGCATTTTTGATGTTCATGCCGAAAGCCACGTCATCCATCGCATTGCCGATATCGCAATCACTTCATCGCATTTTTATTCATGGACATACCATTATTCCAAATCTGCGATGCGCAATGTGCAATGTACAAAAGACAAATCGCGAGATGCAGTGTGTGATGTGCAATTTGCAAAATGACTATCCCGATCCTAAATATAACATTTCTTCAATTATATGATAGCTCCATCTCATCGCACATATTCTTTTCACATGATATCATATCGACAATTTGCTACTGCAACCCCCGATGCGATAAATTCCAATGAATGCCTCTACATGCAATATGCATCATCCGATAAGGCATTGTGTTAATTTAAAGCAATCTTGGGTAACCGCTATGATACTAAAGCGATTGATGACAAATTTGCAGTATATTCAAATCATTTTAATTTCTCATATATTTCAGTTTTAAATAATTCCATAATTAAATATGAAATTCAAGACCTCTTTATTTTAAATTTCATTATCTTAAATTTGGTCTTAATTCTGAACAATTTATAAAATCATGGAATTTGTATAAAACTTATAATATTTTGAAAATATTCATCACTGCAAATTCTCAATCTCATTTCTGATGCATTTGTTTTAATTTCAACTCCCTTGAACACAAAGCATTCCATTTTTACATTTTACTGCTTGATTTAGTTTAAATAAAATAAATAATGATTTTCGGTTATAGGATTTTGGTTAGTTTGCCTTCTTTATATTTTTAATGTCAACTAAAAGAAGAAGTCAACTAGTATTGGAGAAATTGATACCTTCAGGTAAGATCAAATGCAATTATCCAATGGTAAGATTCATGTACCCACTTTCATTAATTTCCATTTCATTACTTTAGTTTCATTTTTGTTTTTAAAATATGTTGATATAAAAAAATATGTTTTTCAGCTCTTCATAAAAGCTTTCAATCATCTGCCAAATCATATTTTGGAAGTCCTATGTTCTTTCCCTGGTTTTATTTTCAAGAAGCAACGATAGTCTTCATTGAAACAACTACACTAGGAAGTTTCTGAACCTTTAATTTGTTTCTTTAAAGCATTCCTTTTATTAGAAAATGATTAAAATAATGCTTTGAAACAAGAAGATTGACATCAGACATAAATTTTTTTATTGTGGCTGAATTTTATGATCACTGCTATCTAAAGCCTAAAACACTTACAACCCTGCAAGGTATAATTTTCCTGGATCTCGACATAAGAAGGAATGATTACATGATTATTTTCTTTTACTTCATGTTGTTGAGACATTGGTATAAACATTCTTGTTAGAGTTTGTATTTCAAAACTTGGATTTTCCTTTCCACTTTTAAATTTCTTCATTTTTATTTTTGTTTGCTGATTTCTTTTCTCATTTTAGCTTAAGAATTCTTTTCTTTTGGTTTTCAGCTTTGATTTTGGTGACTTTGCCATGATTTATATGGAATGTTTTTTTGTTACCTAACAATGGTTGGCATACATAGGAAAAACTGTTAATAGTCTCCTATTAGCTTTTTCTTAAATCTCTTAGCAGAATTTGTTTTTCTTATTATAAAGGTAGACATACTTAAGAGATTGCAAAACAAGAGAAGTTGACGAATTATCATGAAATCTAAGAAATTTCTTTTTCATCAAAATTGTAATTATTTTGAGATTTCAATATTTTATTAAGATCTTTCAAAATTCTATTATCAGTCAAGAAAAGTTATTTTTAACCAAGTAAAGACACTTTACAGCAAAGCACTTTTAACTCTGAAATTTTCATTCTGAACTCTTAAGGAGTTAATGATTCTCCCTATTTAAAAGAGTTTTATATTTTCTAGAGTATAATCCACAAATATATTTAAACTTAAAAGATAAGAGGTCTCATCACGAGCCTGCTTACCATGATCATAGGAGAAAAATACGCTGACATTACCAACACTACTAAACAAACCAGAGTAATGGCTTATGATTGCAAACAATTATAAGACAAGGGGTCTCATCACGAGCCAGCTTGTTCAGTCCAATTATAACCAGTGAATGACATTGTTAACTATCTGTCTACCAAACCATGACAATGGCTTTTAAGGACTTAAAAAATAAAAAAATAAAAAATAAAAAATACAAATAAAACATATATAAATGTATTTATCTCTAGGTCAATAATTCTTAAATAGATGGGATTCTGAATCATTTATGATTAAAAGGTAACCCTATCGAGACTATAGATGTTTGCTGGCAACAGTGACTCTACCTGTGACAAATGAGTACATTTTAAAAGCTAAGCTATAAAGTGACTCCTGCTTTATCTCTACAACTAATTAAGGACCGATATAGAGTTTTGAAATATTTTAATTTTTGAGGAATTTTAAGAAAATTACAATAAGATAATTTTTGTTTTTATTCAAATTAGTGTGCGTAGTCAAGCATTCCAAAAAAATAATTTTCTCTTCTTTAATTATTTTTACTTTAATTTTAAGAAAAAATTCATTCATATCAAACAGGTAAAACACAACACCCCCATTTTTTACTTGTTCACTTCAAATAATGAAGACCCTTTCTATAAAAATTTTGGCTAAATTCCTTTTAAGATTTTTATTAAGTTAATTACCTCATGATTTTATTGATTTTTCATCTTCTTTAGATTTTTGTTTTGATTATTTGGTTGAAATTTATTTTTTATAAGCTTTTCATTGATGCTTGTTTCACCTCATTTGGTCAACTGGTTTGTAAATGGCACTCCTTTGAAGTCTAATCATTTATGTCATCTGGATTAAAAATGCGTAAAATGTACAATATTCCATTTTTTTTATTAAATTAATTCAATAATGCATTTAGTTTAAATATTAACCCGTAGTTAGTTATTACTAACATTTTTTCATTTTTTTTATTTATACTGCCAAATCATAAAGCATCGAGATTTCAGTCAATTATTCCAATAAATTACTAATCTCGAAAACTCAGAGTGTCGAAGTGGTTGTAGTTCATTTTTACAAAGTGGCTGTAGTTTAGATATGCAAATCACTTTAGATAATTTCATAATTTAATTAAACATAATTAAAATAAAACAAAACAAAAAAAAGATATTCAATATTAAATCTTAAATTAATTATTATATAAATTATGATTAATTTAATTAAATTAAAATTTGATATAAAAAATAAAATAAAAAAATAATATATCGCATCGAGATTTTTCATCGCATCGGGATTTTTCATGGGTGCATCCCGATTGTCGATTGCGATAACCATGCCTTACATAAGTTTTCAATTCGTTCATTAGTTTTAAGTGTTAGTGTGTTAGTATAGTGGTGGTAGGTATTGTTTTATTTTAATTTTAAATGTTAGTATAGTGTTAAGGCTACTGTTAAGTTAGTGAATGTAGTGTTAGTTTAACATACGTAGTGAGTGTTAGTGGTAGGTTAGTTTTAGGTTAGTTATAGATTTAATATTTAATTTGAAATAATTAATTTTAAATTAATTAAATTAATTAATAGAATGTAATTAATTTAATTAAATTACAATTAATTATTAATTAGATTAAGTTGTTTATAAATAGTTAATTATAATTACTAGTTAGATTAACATTAATTAATAAATAGTTTATTAAATAATTAGTTTATAATTAACAATTAATAATGTTATTATAATTAATTAATAGATAATTAAAACTTAATTTAGAATTAGATTATAACTAAATTAGATGAATAATATAATTTCAATTAATAAGAATTAATTAATTAAATATCATAATCTAATTTAGGATTAGAATTTAATTTAAAATTTTGATTTTTTAGCCTAAGCAACAAAAATTCCAGATTTTTGGCAATTTTAATATATCAACTTTAGAGACTTATAAATGGAGTTTTACTTGGCAAAATGAGGCCCAGGACACCTCATTGGAAAGATAAAATGATGGAGATTATTCGTGAAGAGGTTTTATTTCCAGATTTGATCATTTATTGGGTCTAAAATTCAGCAAAAGATCAAGCCACGAATTTTTAAACAAAACTAATTTTCTGAGTTTTATTTTTTGCATTTTAATTTGCCACAACTTCTTATGAGTACAAATTCATTTGTCTATGTTCTCATTGGCCAATTAGATCAACACATAAATCAAAAGAAAGCTTATGTTTTCTTTCTTATTTATTTATTTAAGTTTTAATTGAATCTATTTTAATTTCTAGATTTGACATTTTGATTTTATTTTTGCATTTTGATTTTGTTTTTTATTTGTTTTTGCAGGAAAACAATTGAAGAGATGAGAAGAAGAAACTCTCAATCAATGAGAAGACTCCAGCAATTAAAGATTGAAATTTTTGAGCAATTAAAATTGGATTTGGCAGATTTTTCTTCAACAAACTCCCCTCTCAAAATTATTTTGGAAATATTATAAATGGAAGATTGTAGAATGTGAAATGGGGGTTGCTCTCCTCTGCAATTCTGGACTTCTAAAAGCATTTCTGTTATAGGAATTTAGAATTGTAGAAGGGAGGAGAGAAAATTTTCAGATCTGAACATTATTGAGGGTTTTTTCTTTATATCTTGAATTATGTATGATGGGCAGAGTTTGCATCTCTGTAGCTCTAGTTTTGAAAGCAGAAATTCAAGTAATGTAAAGGACTATTAGAGACCAGGATTAGAGAAGCGGATTCAATTAACTGGTATTTTTGGCATTTCTGTATCAAATACCAGTTCCATTTTTATGTTAATAAAATGGTTGTTTCATTTTATTCATGTTTATGCATTTCCTTGATATGGATAATTTGTCCCAATATTGTTATGTATCTCTGCTCTTATTAATTAAACTCTGATTTCTGAGTAACTATTTACTCAGAAATTTGTCTTATAAACCTGATTTATTAAATAGTAATGTGTTGCAAATTTCTTCCGCATATTATTATTTAATTATTAGCTTGATTGATTTTACAATCAATATCATTTTTGTGAATTTCTTCCAGAGTGTTGTTGATTTATTATTTCAGTTAAATGGTCTCAATAGATGTGTTTTGGTACTCACAAATGTCAGCTAAATTGAAATTCATCGTTAGCTTGACATTAATTAAAAGCCAGACATATTTAAATTCTCATTATTTCATTATCTTGCTCTTAGTTGGGTTAGATTTATATCTACTTAATTAAGATAGGATTTATATTAGTTTCTTTTTCTTGCACTATAGAACAAATTTACATTTAGATTAAGTTTTACATTCTTTTAAGTCATCTTCTCGAAGAGGCAAAATCTTCGCTGTGGTTTGGCTGAACCCAAATCAGCTTAAGGGTCATTCTCTTGCCCGATCAGCAAGAAGAAGTGATCTGATATCCCTGTCTATTGGTAGTTAAAGATACATTGTAAACCAATAGCGATAGGGAAAAGGTAACTGGACCTAGTTAAACCAGTCAGAGTCACTATCATAAATGGAAAAAGAGCTGTATTAAGGTCTGGACCTAGTGGTTATCCCCAATGTTGTTGCAACTATTTTCGAGGCTTCAACAAGAACCAGTAGAAGAGTCTGATTAGGTAAGTCCCATGGTAGTGAAAGACAAGAATACCAAAGGATAAATCAGGATCTATGTAGATCTGCGCAATTTGACTGATGCTTGTGTGCGTGATCCATTCCCAACTCTGTTCTCTGATGAAATCCTGGATAATGTTGGAGGAAAAGAAGCTTATTAATTCACAGATGGGTTTTTAGGATATCATCATATCAGGATTGTGCTATAATATCGCAGTAATACCACCTTTGCAATTGAATGGGGATATTTCTAGTATATAGGCATGCCCTTTGGCTTGAATAATGTGCCTTCCATGTTCTAACGCATAGAATTAGTTGCCTTCAAGGAGTATATCCAGAAGTTCCTGGAAGTGTACTTTGATGATTGGAATGTTTATGGGATGTTGAAAAAGCATGTTTCGAATCTGCACTTAATGCTGGATACCTATAGAAAGTATCAGATTTCAATAAACTTGAAGAAATGTATATTATGTGTGCCATTTAGGATATTGTTGGGACACATTTTCTACCATCAAGGCTTGATGGTAGATCCTGCGAAGATCGCATTGATTGTTAATCTAGCAATGCCTGAGAATGTCAAATAACAATATTGGGGCACACTAGGTATTATCAAAAATTCATTCAGGGTTATGCGCTGATAACTGTGCCCATGGAGAAGTTTCTCAAGAATGATGCGACATTCTGCTAGGATGAAGAATGTCAGAAGAGTTTTGAATTGTTGAAGGAAAATACGGTCACTACGCCCATACTGGTCTTTTGAATTGGTCAAAGGTGCTTCATGTGCATGTTGATGCCACCTGTATCATGCTCGGAGCTATTTTAGCTTTGCCAGGAGCTAGAGAGATTGATCACCCTATTGCCTATGCCAGTCGAAATATCTCAAGTGGAGAATGGAATTATTCAACCACAGAACAAGAAGGATTAGCAATGGTGTATGCACTAGATAAATTCCTCCATTACATATTAGGAGGCCATTTCAAGATGTTTACGTATCACTCTGTTTTAAAGTACTTGGTCAATAAGCCTATGTTGGGGGGAGGATCTTTAGGTGGTTATTACTATTCCAGAAATATGACTTTGAGATCATTGTGAAACCAGGGAGACTAAATTTTGGCCTAGACCATATGTCGTGCATTGAGACTGGTAAAGAACCTATGAAATTGGAGGATGGATTACTAGATGCGTAGTTGTTTGCAATCAAGGTAGTTGATGAGCATTTCCCTGATATTATTCAGTTTTTGAATACTGATCACACGCCTAAAGAATATACAGTTTAGCAGAAGAAAGAGGTCATGGCACGCACAACATAATTTACTATTATTGTTGGACAATTATATAAGATGGGTGTAGATGAAGTTCCGCAAAGATATGTTCTGGAATATGAAAGGCGTGCAATCTTGGATGAAGCTCATGGGGGGGTTGTCTGAGGTCATTATGTAGGGAAGGAAACCGTGCAAAATATTTGACGAGTTGGTTTATGGTGGCCCACATTTCACAATGATGCCTATTCTCACTATCACGCATGCGATGTATGCCAGAGGACCGGAAAGCCCTTGCGCAGAGACAAGATTCCCTTGCATCCACGAATGGAACTGCAAGCATTTGAGAAATGGGCTATAAACTTTCTTGGACCTATCAATCCTTTGGGAAAGAAGATTGGTGCACATTACATAATCACTGCGATGGACTATGTAACCAGATGGGCTGAAGCTAAGCTTGTGAAGGATTGTACTGCAGATGCAAATGCACAGTTCATATTTGAGAATATTGTGACTCGCTTTGGATGTCCTAAAATCATAATAAGTGATCAGGGTACGCATTTTGTGAATGAAACCATTGAAGCATTTATAGATGAATTGTGGATGCATCGTCAGAAGAGCACTCTATATCACCCATAGGCACATGATGTGGTAGAAGCGTTCAACAAGATATTGGAGACTATGCTTACCAAGCTGTGTAATGCCAACCAAAATGATTGAGATGAGTGTGTACCTGCATTCCTCTGGGCATATCAGACCACATGTAAGAAGTTGACTAGGAGGACACATTTCAGGATGGTATATGGGCAAGAAGTTGTGTTGTTGATGGAATTCATTGTTCCTATTATGCACATTGCAGCATTTACAAATATGGAAGAAGCAGATTCTATGTAGGAATAGTTGTCGCAGTTGGTCACACTTGAAGAATATCGTTTTATTTCCAATTATCACCAGCAAGTTCAGAAGGCGTGTGAAAAGGCATGGCATGATAGGAACATCAGGCAAAAAGTGTTTAAGGAAGATGATTTGGTCTTGTTGTATGACAGCAATTTTGCGTGGTACCCAGGCAAGTTGAAGATGTATTGGCTAGGGCCATATATTGTTAAGGAGATCACTGATGGAGGTGCAGTGCACCTAGCCATATTGAGCGGAGAATATCTTCTCGGGTATGTCAATGGAAACCGATTGAATCCGTACAAGGATGACCCTGTGTGCACCAAATGACTATATGGTCATAGTATTGGATCTGCACAGAAGGGATGGAAGATGCGCAGAAAGGTGTGACGCTCGCGTGGTAGCTGCGCGAGGAGGTTGACTGGGTCATAGAGGTGCCAAAATATATTCGTTGGAACAGTAAATCTAGAAAAGACAACTTTATTACCGTTTAGGGGAGCGTATAGGTTTCATTTAATGAGGGGATTTTGCTAAATTTGGGACCATTTTTTAATTTATGGAGGCACATTAATGCATAAGGGACCGTTGAGGATGCGCCAAACCTATAAATATGACCTTTGGGGTCGCAATAGTTCCCTTTGCTTTCTATGTGAATTTTCTACCATGAGCTCTTTAATTTCTGCAAAATACTCATTGTTTATGTTTGGTTTGGATCTGGGGTTTGAGGAGGATATGCACCATAGGGGTTTGGGTTACGTAATTTCACCCAACATGATAGCTACATGCCCAGGAGAGTATCCTACTGTGCCAATGGATCATGTTGTGTTGTTTTTTGAAACTCATGCACCCACAAAGCCTAAGAAGGGACAGACATCTGGAACCAGGAAATCTCTTAGGGAAAAGACTCCAAAGTTGTACTCTACTACAGATTAAAGCTAAAAAAGACTAATGGCAGAGCTTCCGGAGACCATTATGGAAGAAGAGGAGGATTTGGTCGAATTGGCACCATTTTCATAGATGTCGACCTACGTCGCACCACGCAAGGCATCAGCTAGCATGCCAAAACGTCTAGACAAAGTGTGATCAAGTATCAACACGACACTCATTCATGAAAATGTTCCTTTTGAAGGCGACATGTTTGCAAAAGTTCCGCAGTTGAAAATGGAGGATTGGGACATCACATATATTGATAAGTTTCATGAACTTGTGCCAAAGCTCTACTTAGATCATGTACAGTATGAAGGGGGACTCATGCTCTTAGAACCAAAGTGATGGATGGGTCTGCACAAGGCAGGCCTTTTGAATTTGTTACAGGTCCCTCATTTCGAGCGCAACCCGATAAAAGATATATGTGTTCGTCAATTACTTGCACTCATGCACGATGATGCCCTGTGGTTGGGAGAGTGCATTCCCATTGATGTTGTGTTGATCCATCGAATCACTGGCCTACCTTACCAAGGCGCAAATCCAATGTCTGAATTTGGAGGAAAGGCACAAGAAAAGGTGGTCGCAGATAAGATTAAAGAAAATTACCGAGTCTCGCACAAGAGCAGAGGATTTGTAGAATGTGAGATTAATGATCACATTGTTCAGTTTGGGACGCTCATCTTGGCCTGTAAGATGATGCAGAAGTGCATACCCAAGGAAGTTCTTGCACAAGTCATTGCACTCGCAGGACAGTGCGAAAAAAGGAGTGATTTACAATTGGTCTAACTACTTATGCAAGGATTTTTTAGAGAATGTGCGCGAAGCACAAGAAGAGGGCAAGAATTTTTATTATGCTTGGCTCATGTTTTTAATCGCCTTAATTGGTTGGAATACCTCAAAGGAAACACATTTTCCTAAAATAGAGCTGCAAATGTGTGAAGCCGTGTGGTACGCTACACTATGGACTTCGTCAGTCCCCGCGCACATTATGGAGAATAATATATTATGGGTATTGTTTGATGCCTCACACTATTAGGTAGTGAATTCTAAGCCGAGGTTATCTCCAATACTGTATGACCAATATAATATGATAGTAAATTTTAAGGCAAATTTCCAAAATATGCACATCCGTGCAAAGGGCACAGCCGAGGGAGTTTGGTATGAATTACCATATCTAGTCATTGAGGACGACTTGTTTCTCATCACTGCTCAGTGGCCACTAGCGTGGTTAGAGCCTGGAGCATCAAATTCTATTCTAAAAATGCCTACCAAGCCGTGCACTAGTGTTGGGTGCTGGTTTTGCACATTTTTTTCTACACTTATCTCCCTTATCTTTCTTTGTAACCTTAACTTATGGGATTATCTTTACCCTTTTTCCCACCTTTTTACCCTGACTTGTGTTGTTTCACCTTGCTTTTGTTATTTTTCCAATTCACCAATTATTATTGTCTATTATACATTTTTATGACTAACTGATGGTGAATGTTTTGGAGAAAGATCGATAGTATTTTGTTGTCCTTTCAGATGTCAAAGATCCCAAACATGAAGTTCACATAAGAAATTCGAATGGTGTTGTTATGGCAAAGCAATGTTGTTACGCTGTGTTGTTACAGACCTACCAACAATTTGTTGTTACACCCTACTGTTATAGAATCGTTGGCGAATCACTGATACAGTTGTACCATTGACTGCTCTTGTCTATATTGTTTCTGATCTGTTCCTTGGCGGTTTCACTACAGCTGTGTTTTTTTATGATAGCTATAGGAGTTATCAACATTATATTTTTGGGATAAACAGCCTAAGGGCAGTTCCGATTGTAATATTTTAATTCCTAATCATAACTTTATTAGGGAGTGGTTATAATTGCATGAGTTCTATTTCTATCAATATGAGAATCGTAAGATTCTCATGACTGATCTAATCCTAAATTTTCTGATATAACAACTATATATCTCTCGAACCTAGAGGTCAAGAGGTAAGCGAAGAACGGAGTTTTTTTTCCTCTATAATTGCGTTCAGATTAATACAGATCATATTGTCACTATTGTTACATGTGTGATTCCATTTAAGTTCGGTTAAAGTTTCTTTTCTACCTGCGCCCTGCTAGGGAGGAAGGGCCCTCCTTCTTAGCAGGGATTGCAGCGGTTACAATAGTTGTGTGTTTATGTAATTGGATTTCAGTCTATGTATTGTTAGAGTGCTGTTGCTGACGGTTCAGCTGAGAATATATCTACTTTGATTTCTATACTTTATATATTGTTACACATCTAATTAATAAAGACACTAGCTGGGTACTTACTGTGTGACAAGTTAACAAATCAATTGAAGTGTGATTTCAATCTTGTCGATTCTTTTATTTATGCATGAGTGATTTATTTCCAGTGTTTTACTACAGCAACGATTTCTTTTCTTTGAGACTGCTTCTAGTTGATGTATCAGCATAGACAATGTTGTTGTCATTGGAAGAACATACGTCCCTGGATTGACAATTAAATGTGTGATGTTCAGTCATTAATAAGTGATTTATATACTCCAACAACTAGTACCTAGCCAGAGAATAAAAAATAGAAGACAACTGAGAAAACAACATAGAAAGAAGCCACGACGACTACAACCGATGAAATAATTGACTTGGAGAAAGACATTGCACCTGAAAAAAATGGTGCCATGCCCAAAGAAGTAGAGGAGTAGGTGGAAAATCATACCTCTAAAGGAAAAAAGCAGATTTCTTAGGTTTCTGGAGGATCGAGGAAGAAAATAAAAGGGTCTAAATACACTAGAGAGGAGGTTGTGACGCTGACCAAAGATGACTTGAATGAAATTTCAAATACGGTCATAACAGTCGCAAAGGACAGATGGACAGATATGGAAGCGTAGTATAGGATTGTGCTCGAAGGGGTACAAGTTGGCATCTAGGAATTAAAAGTTCAAGCGAGCTGAATTCAGGCGAGCGTTGATCAAGCAAGACATATGCAGGCAAGCGTGCATGCAACCAGTGCACAGCCGCTCAGCATATCCTTACCAGCAATCAGGGATGTTTGTCTTGTTCAAATTTTTGCACCGGCCATCCATGTAGACCCCAGCTGGTGCGCCCAGTTCAGAGATCCCCTGGGGTACATTTTTGGATATATTTTTGTGTAATATTTTTATATGCACGCTACGCGGAAAGGTCAAGGGGATTTGGGGTAGGTCAAAGTCCCTCTTTTATGTAAAAGGGTTTTAAGGGTAAATTGTGGGCCTCAAACCATGGTTTAAGACCATAGTATCTACCCGCTAATTTGGATATAAATATATGGATAGATTCTAAGTAAGAAGTAACTTAATGTAATGTTTTGAAGTAAGTACTTTATTCTTATGTGATACTTTTTTAAGGGTTTCAGTATGGGTTGAGTAGAAAGGCTCCTATTGGCTATGTGCGCAGAGACCTAGTCCTGGCTGTGTGCGGACTCCGCTGGCTTTGTGTGCAGAAGAGTAAAGTGTAAGGGAAAGTCTGATGTACTGAGTTGCTTTGAATCTAATACAAAGACTGGTTTTGGAGATGTATTTTGTTATATGTTTACTACTATTGGTTGAGATCGCTTTACTTAAGTTATGCTTAATTGTATCTGTGTGAGTATATATCTTATTTATGCATGAATCTATATTGATGGTTGAATACATGGATAAATATTCTTAAGTTATAGCGCATTATATAGATCTGGATATTTTCTTATATATTTGTGGTGAAGTGATCTACGATTCTATTTCTATGATCTAATAAGTATTATTTTGTATTTGCGCACATCTATTTACGATCTATATAAGTTATACAATCAATTTTTTTAGGGCCACCATATTATTTTCTTCCTCAGGGTGCGGAAACCTGGTTCCAACACCCCCCCATACTGCTTTGGGTGAGACTTTGATCTACGCAAGCAAGTCATTGCCGAAAGGGCTAGTAGTTGGAGGGTTTGTTCGTTGCGCGATAAAATTTGAACCTGGGTCAGGACCCCTCAAGCCGACATCCACTCTCAAGAAAAATGAAATTGTTGCACCCTTCATTAATAGTGCTTCCCATTACATTATATAATTTTTTAATATGAAATCCTATCAACAATACCATTTCTCCTCAAACCATCCTACATGTTTCCTTTTCAAATATTATTTTTGCACCTACATCGCTCATCTTACTTACGAAAATAAATTTTATATCCAATCCTAGGATGTACAGAACACTGGGGAGAGCTCTAGTCCTTCCATCCATGAGTTTCAAACTAAATTTTCCTCATCCTATGATTTTGTTTGTCAAGTAATCTCCTTGGAAATAATCACTTCCAACATACCTTTCATACTCACAAAACCACTCCCTATGAGTAGTCATATGAAAAAATGCACCTGAGTCAACTAGCCTTGCCTCGTGATATGTGTGTGTGATTGAAGAAGCTAAGTATACATCACCTCCTTTGTATGAATATGTTTTCTTTTAAATATAAGTATCATCATAAATGTCCTCCTCTATATCAACAGTTTTGGATCTACAATATTTCTTGTAATTCCCTTATTTTCCACATATCCAACATACCATTACATTTTTTCTTGGATATTTGGCTTTCCTACTTGAGGACTTAATTTTATTTTTATTCTGGGAGTGTCCTATTATAGACAAGTCATCTACAATATAACCTTCCATGTTTTTCCATCACATCTCCTCCAATAAAAAGGATGAGAATATTTCATTAAAAATTAAAGTAGTTATGTTTCTATCTATGGAAACAACTAGACTATTGCATGAATTGGTAGAGAACACAACAAAATGATACTTTTATCTTCATATGAAACCTTAATATCATTATATAATAGTTAAAATTACTATAATATTGAAGGTGTTAGAATTCTCTTTCACTAAGTCTCTTCCTTCATCCTTAAGTTATACAACTTCTTCCACAAAAAAAAATTATTCACCAAGCACTTAAATTTATACGAATCTCCTTATTTTTTCCACAACTCCTTCATTCTAGCTTCTAAAACATTAAATCTTATTGAATATAAGATAAATATATATATTTTTATATTTTCCTTTTCATCCCACTTGGTACAATATTTTTTCAGCATCCCCATTGGTGTAGTTCCTAGATCTATAGTGATTCATTGATATTCAATCCACCAAAAGATATTCCATTTTGAGCTTCCACAACTGAATGAATTTCTTGGTCTCTATATTTGAACCACTAACCATTTTCTTTCACCAAAATAATTGATTCCATAAAGCTCCCACTATAACAGGGTGTACCACAAGCCCAACCTAAACCCTTTAAACAAAAATACATCCCCTTGAAGCCAAATTAATGTGATATCAAATGCAGTTTTTAGCCCTAATAGTATAATTAATTGTTGCAAATATATTCATAATAAAACAGAAAATATACAATGTTTCATACACACACATTATCACAAAGATTTTACCCTGGAAACCAAAAAATAAGAAAACAAAAATATTTTTCAATATGTTATCTCTTTAAAATGTTATATTTCAATATGTATATCACACGATATCCATAAATTTCAAATGCATTGACTCTAGATTAGAATACAATTGTATTTCCTTAACCATAATTACAAAACCATGTGTTGAACAACCATGCACCAAAAAACTAGGGGTCATGCACTCGAACCCCCATGCAGGGCAGTTATATCCCCTTGGGACCCCACCACTATACTCAATACAACGAATCACATTTAATGATATTCATGGAAAGAATAGAACACATATCCAACAAGGGGGTACGAATGATCTATGATACCAAATTGGCGATTAGTTATTGCTAATATTTCGAAAGGTGTATTAGGAGAATACAGAAAATATATCCATTTCATTAAAATATGTGGTATCCAATTGGGATACCATTAGGGAAACAAAACAGGCATAATAATGGGAAATGAGGAGATCAAATCCCTAGAATACAACTAGATTATGGTCGTTAATGTTGAAGGTGATTATTACAAATGGAAGTGATTAACAATAGGGGAATTAATAATAATCTCCTTGAGGGTCATTGAATGGTGTGATCTAGGTGGATATTGGTAGACACCCTCCTATTCCACTTGGACCGCCACCATTATTTCTTTCAATTTTTAAGTTTCGTTAAATGTAGCACAAATTACAATTTTGGCAGTTTTCCGGGTCCTGAACTTATGGAGTTGTTTTGAGGTCCTAAACGATGTTTTTTAGGAAAATGGGAAAACATGAGTCTTTAACTAAAGCTTTTAGTTGAAAGTATTATTCCTTGGATGGATATTTCTAATTAGGCATTTCTAACCAATGTACCAATTCGAGCCTCATTTTAACACAGTTCAAATGCATGTAGATGCCACATCTCTTCTCAAAGATAAGCTACCATCGCCTGAGCTAGTTTATTTCCATTATGTTTTTAAGAATATTTCAGTTCTTTGATATTAATGAAATGAAGTTTTTTTTTATGCTCCATATCTCTGTTTATGTTTATATTGTATTCTATTGTGTTCCTGCATAAGTCAGGATCAGTAGTATCATAGTGGACTTCTCTTTATCTATTTTTATTTGCATGTCCTGAACGAGGTCAGGGTACAAGGATTCAGGGCCCAAATTGGTTAAACCTTTACAAGATCAACCTCACAAACCCCGACAGCTTCCCATGGTGGAAGAAAAGAAAAACAAGGGAGCAGGAGATCCTTTCAAAATATTACTCGAGGAGGCCCTCGAGAAAGAGAGGAATGCGATGATGGATAACTTTGCCCAGATCCTTCGACGACTACCCACAAGCGACGCATCTTCATCTGGTAGCCACTTTGGAGACGCCACTCCTTTTAACATAAAATTTAACTTTGACATTTCCATATTTGAAGGCTATATAGATTCAAATGTCTTAGATAAATGGTTAAATCTGTTGGAAGGATATTTTTTAGTTTATGACTTTTAAAATCAGTAAATATTAATTTTGCAGCCCTCAAAGCTGCCCCCATGTCAAGGACTAGTGGGGAACTTAATATGATCAAAAGGACGATAGGGAATCCTCACTATTTTTAGCCACACCCACTTGGAATTATTTCTGAGATTCCATCAAGGAACAATATTACCCTATCTAGAGCTATGAAGATAAATACATAAAGTGGACCACGTTGCGGCAGGGAAGGTACCAAGATGTGTCGGAGTTCACAAATGGTTTTCATGCCCTTTGCATGAACTTGGGTATCAAGGATTCTGAGTGGCATTTAGTACTCAATTATTGTGGTTTTTTAAAGTACATCCAGGATGAAATGGAGTTCCATGATATCTCCTCACTTGGTGTTTCCTATTGATATGTTGTCACGATCAAGAAAAATTTTAAACATAAGAAGTGATACTTTTTTTCTGCGAATCCAAAGTAAGGAAAAGGTGCCCCCAAACCGTAGAAAAAAGGCCAAGGCAAAGGCAGGGCAACCTAGGATAACACATCAAAGCCGCAATCAAAGAACAACACCACGAAGACAAAGAAGGACATGAGAAATTAGTGTGAGTTCCATAAGAGCCCCACTCACAACACGAGTGAGTTTCGAACCAAACATTCATTGGTGGCTGAACTGAAGGCTTCTGAATCAGATGCATGTTCTGACTCTGAGTTAGAACCCGACAGGGGGAATGAAAAAGGGAAGTAGATTATTGAAGTGGAGCCCAGTGCCACCGTTGCCACCACCAAGGTCCAGAAGGGTTAGCCCGAAGATCCAAAGGAGGGGGGGCACCTCTTCCACTCAAATATGTGGGTGAAGGGTTCTCCACTATATTTCATTATCGATAGCGAGAGCCAAAAGAAACTCATTTCAGTAGAGGTCGTGAAGTGATTTAGGCTATCGACCACAGCACACCAACAGTCGTAGACTCCTACAATATCGGGTGGCTTCACCAAGGAAGATATATCCACGTCAGTCACCAATGTCACCTCCCCTACAACATCAATCCCTTAAGAGATGAGGTATTGTGTGATTTTTCTCCTCTTGAAGTTTGTGATGTATTATTAATTCAACCATAATTTTGGAAGTGGCATGTTGTTTATGTTTCTAGGCCTCGCACCATTATTATTAATTTGAGAAATAAGTTGTACAAGATACTAGAGGTAGCACCACCTATCGCCATCTCTTTGATCACTGTGAAGAAATGTTGTAAGATCATTTCCCAAACCAGGAAATTTGTTTTCCTCATGATTCGCCCTCAAGGAAAGAAGAAGGGCTCCTCTGTGCAGCAACAACAAATGGACAAGGTCATGGATAAGTATAGGGACATGTTCACCTCACCCATAAGGGTGCCTCTACACTGTCATGTCAAGCACTCCATTGATATGGCCCCAGGTGCATCGCTTCCAAATGAACCAATATATCGACGCTCTGTTCTAGAGAATGATGAAATCAAGAGGCAAATTTAGGAGTTGTTGCAGAAAGGTAAAATCAGGCCAAGTTCATCATCATGCGGAATCATGATTGTCTTGGTACAGAAGAAGGATGGGACCTAGAGACTCTGTATTGACTATCAAGAACTGAACAAGATCATTGTCCGGAATAGGTATCCAATCCCACGGATTAATGACCTTTTGGACCTACTCAAGGGGGGGAAATATTTCATCAAGATCGACTTGAAGTCCTGGTATCACTAGGTACCAATTGAACCCTATGATGTGTGGAAGACTACCTTCAAATCCAAGGAGGGAATTTTCTAATGATTGGTCATGCATTTTGGGTTGACAAATGCCCCTGCAACCTTCATGAGGCTGATGGATGACATCTTACAACCCTTCACCAACTCATTCGTGGTAGTGTATTTGGATGACATCCTAATATTCATCCATAGTTGCGAAAAGCACCTCTGCCATATTCGACAAGTCCTCCAAACTCTGAAACAATGCAAGTTGTGTGCAAATTTTGGATAAATGCACTTTTGGTATGACCCATGTTCAATATCTGGGGTACATCATTGATGAGCGGGGTGTGCATGTGGACCGAGCCAAGATACAAGTCATTCAGGATTGGCGAACCCCAACCACTCTAACAGTTCTCCGCAAATTTCTGGGTCTTGCCAATTTATACCATAGGTTCGTGTTGGCGTTCTTTCATATCACTTGGCCTTTGAGTCAAGTCACCAAGGGCAGGGGAAAAGAAAAATTATTTTGGTATGAATCCCAACAGAAGGAATTTTCCGAGTTGAATCATCGCCTCTGCTTTTCACCAGTGCTCACATTACCATACCTACAACAACCATTTGATATCGAGACAAATTCTTCCGACTATTGGTGCATTTCTTACTTAGCAGGGGCATCCAGTGGCATATCACAATGAAACATTTTCAGGCACAGTCCAAAAGTATCCCACCTATAACAAAGATATGTATTCCATTGTGTAGTTCTATCGATAATGGAAGCATTAAATTCTCAGGAAGGAAACATTCATCCACACAGACCACTGGCCTCTGCATTTCATACAAACACAAGGGAAGTTGCAGAATGATCATCATCATAAATGGTCCACATACCTATAACAGTTCAACTGGAACATTGAGTAAAATAATGGTAGCACCAATAATGATTCAAACATCCTCATTCAACAGCCGGTCATGGCACTAACCACTGTGCTCGACTCTTGTGGGCATGAGAATTCAGAGTGGTTGCATATGTACAAGAGCGATCTAGAATTTGGCAGCACATACTAGACACTCCTGGAAGGAAAGAAAGTTTGAAATTTTCACCTCCGGGATGTAATATTCCTGAATTAGCATGTAGCTAATTGGAATATTAATTTTGATCTTGTCATTTAGTTAGATGAATAAATGGGTAGGGAGGCCCATAAATATCTATAGTATGAATAAAATCCATCTTAATGTGAAAAGGTATCATCTTCATAGCTGGATAAAGCACCCTCATGTGTGAACATGGGCTAATACATGAGGACAAGGTCAAGTTTGACCAAGTCAATAGCGCTAGTATGGAGGGAGTGGATCATCAGTAAGGGACAGCGCAGTGTGAATGGGAGGAAGTCTATATGATAGTAACCCTAATGAATGGGACCCAAGGTGAGAAGGCTCGCATTTTTTATAAGGATGGAAAGGTAACCATAGAGGGTTATGTTATTGATTATTGATTTTGTGGTCTATATGACTTCTTGCATCCTTCAGCTGTTTGGTTGAGCTTGTAGTGTTGTTTATCACAGGGCTTTCTCGAGCGGGAATCCCACATCTTCCCTTGAGGTAGCCTCTAGGAAGAGTATTGTAATA
This sequence comes from Pinus albicaulis, assembly GCA_034641835.2. Taxonomy (NCBI): domain Eukaryota; kingdom Viridiplantae; phylum Streptophyta; class Pinopsida; order Pinales; family Pinaceae; genus Pinus; species Pinus albicaulis. The sequence continues at coordinate 46,987,128 of CM076574.1, read as the reverse complement.
TCATTTCCATATTCCAGCATTCTATCCAAGCTTCAGTCTTCAGCTACAATGCAGTTTCTATTCAGATTTGTGTTGTGTTGCAGGGTGTTACAGTGGAGGGTTGAGAAACCCACTTTCTGAGCTAGTTTTTCAGGGGAGGAAGCATTCTTCTCATTGGGAGATCAGAAAAGGAGGTCCTTGAGCGTTCTTTCACACCTTTTCACCAGGCCAACCTATTCCCATCATCTACAGCACATATTTCCCAGCTTGATCACAACAGAGTCTGAACAGAAAATTATGGTGGTATTTCTGTTGATTTGGAGGGTAGACTTTTTATGGTTGACCTCACCTTTCACTTGAAGGATCTATTGGAGGAGATATATTTATTTAGATATTAGTTTCATACATCTCCATCCATTTATTCATTTGTAGCTGTTATTCATCCCTAGGGCTGCATTCCGGTATTTTGTACTTTCGTGTATTTCCGGAAACCCTTCCTGGGTTATCTTTGAAATGTGTGTGGGAGCTTAGATCTTCACTCCCAACATTTTTTGAGCTATATAACAGCATATATACCTTGTTATATCTTGTTGTAGCAGTTGATGCCCTAAAAATGCATTGTCATGGCTCATGGCACTTGTATGGCAATATTTCTCATGTGTTAGCATATTTGCCTATTGGAGGCTTGTTTTATATTGCTTGAGTGACTTGATCCTCAAGATATTGTGCCTAGTATTTGATGATATTTTAATAAGATGGTTGTACATTTGTCTCATGTAATGGTGTATTGATGTATTCACTCCTACTTTCCATGTTTATGTGATATATTTTTTCTTCCCCATTTGGGAATATTACAGTGGTATCAGAGCATAATCTTGGCTCCGCCTGTGAGTTTCAGCCAATATGCTATAAGAAGAAAAGGAGAAGAAAACGAGATCTAAAAGGATGGAAGGAATGAGCTTTGTTTCATCACTTTTCAAATCTATGAAGAACCTCTCCAAGGAGGTCAAGAAGATGAAAGAGGAGATGTGTAATGAGACCTCTAAATGGTTTCAAGAAGAGGAAGGTCCATGTACTTCCTATCAGCAGAAGAAAGAACCGGTATTGCATAGAGATTCAAAGAAATACACTATGCCCTTTTCTTTTGAAGAAGAAGAAAAAAGGCATGGATATGGAGGACACTTAGATCATGAGATTCTAAGTGAGTATATGGAAAAATATAAGTCTCAACCTAGAGCTTTCAAGGAGAATATAACTCTCCCACATTTCATTCAGCTTAAAGAAGAAATAATACCTTGCAACAATAGATTTATATTGCCTACATTTGATGGGTCATCCACATATACATCAAGGGCTTGGGGAATGAAGTTGGATGCATTTTTCCTGCTACATCCAGTAGTAGAGAGAGAATTTGTTGATATTGCAGCGCTGCACCTTGAGGGTGAAGAAAACATTTGGTGGTTCAGCCATTTGAGTCATGCAAGAGTGACTGCATATGCATATTTTACTCAAAGGTTGATCAATAAGTTTGACAAGAAGAAATCAGAGGAGAAGAGACTCTCACCAGCACTTGCTGCAGGAGTACTTGCATCAAGGGAGAGGACACTTGCACCTTTGCAAATTGGACTTGACCTCTTGACATTTAGAGTCCCATGCCCTATTCTAGAGACGAATGAGGAGGAGAAGACTTATACCAGCGTTGATGAAGCCACATAAGAGCAGCCATCATCATCAGTAGTTGGGGAAGTCATCACACCAGAGGAAGGAACCCTTGTAGCAGTACAAGATTTTCCCAAGCTTTACCAAGTTATGCACATATTTCCATTTCATTTTATTTCAGCACATCATATGGAGGATTATGGAAACATGATATCAAGGCAAATGCATGACCTAAGGTCAAAGCACATTGCTGATTTGGAGCAGCAGACTATCACTGCACTGAGGAGCCTTGATTTGTTCAAGGAGGAGATGTACATTCATCCTAATGTGTCATTGATGAGTTGTGCACAACTCTTGGGGTTGGAGTGTATATTTTTGGAGGATAGGATGAGAATTGTCCTAAACAATCCAATGCATAACTATATGTTTAGCATTGAGCATGATCTTGAGACAGCAGATGCACCATCATGGAGATCAGCAGCGTTGTCAATGAGCAGCAGTGATGAGTTGGGGGCCCAACTGATATTGATACATTCTAATGACCAACACACTTATGTAGTAGTGGATAAGCAGATGATTGATGAGAGACATCTTATCTTGCATTGTTGTGATGGATCTTTCTTGATGAGCATTTCACATCTCAATGAGAAGATTTTTCCTTCAGCATACTTGGATCCTTATGGATTCAACATGGTCATTGATGAGTGTTTCTCACTTGGAGATCTCTGAGAGATTTCATTTCAACATCCCATGAAATGCACAGGTATAAATCCAATTTGGGAGGACGGTATTCTCCATTGGAGGAATACCAATTTTGGGCATGATGATAGACACTCACCATTGGTTGGATGGGTGATGTTTATGAGCAAGAGGTGGAAAGCCACTTGCAGATCTATGACACAGGGCAGCAGGAGGCAAGGCTATGTTGGCTACTCTTGAAAGAGTTTGTTCATCATATGACACATTCTATTTCAAAGATTATGTTGTTGGAAAAGACTTTGCATGGCACTGGCATCATATGGCAGCAAGGAGTTTGGGTGCATTGTGTTGATATGACATTCTTCATGTCAATCATCATTTTTTCACCTCATGATTTGTATGATGGAGGTGTGGGGAGGCAAAAAGAGTTGTTGTTTCTTTGGAAACTCTTGGGAGAGTATGGATTGATTCTCTCCCATACTTTGCATGATGTTGCAGGAGTAGGTGATGGCACCCTCATGGTGCAAAGGGGCTACTCCTTAGCCTTGGAGGATTAGGAGGTACTTCCACTTTGGAAGGAATCTCCCATATATAGTAGCATTATGGTAGATGACTTTGACATTTGGCATGTCAAAGAATGGAGCTATGAGATGACAGGAGCCTTATTACAAAGGCCAACAGCGTTGTCACTTGGGAGCTTGGGTTTGTTGATGGAGTGTTCCCAAGATCACTTCACATATGATGCACTTAAGGAACAAGTAGAATATGAGAGTGATGGAGTAGTAGATGGAGACATCTATTAACATGGTATGATCTTCTTGACTTGGATCTCCAAGCATAAGAAGAAGGTTTTGCATGCAGCACATGGTCCATTCCTTTTCATGCAGATATTTCATACCACTATGGAGGGCTCATTCATGGATCTTATTATCAGCTCACTCTCAATACATGGTAAGAGTTGTGTTTTTTCACTTATTGATTCTCTTTCCATCTATATACAATGCATTTCTCCACAAGAGGGCAAGCCTCTATTTGGTCTTCATGGTCATTTTGGGACCACCATCAGTCATGGGGATAGCCATCTCTTGTATGGATTTGGGCAAGTGTTATACTATTCTTTGTATGCTCAGTTGATAAACCATGCCATTTACTATTTACTAGTGGATGAGATGACATACACAACTAGAAACTTGTTGGGTGACAGCTTTCCATATTATTTTTTGAAACAACAGTTAGAAAAATTGCGTTGTGAGCACTTGGGAAAATGTTGGTACCTTCCAGCACTACATAAAACCTTCAGTAATTTTCTCATTTGGATTTCATATGATGATAATGTCATATTCATTTTATATGGGATGATCTGGGCAAGAACCAAAGAGTGGGTCTTTGAGGATCCAATTTCCTTTTTTCTTCTTGAAGGCAACACTATTGCAGCCCAAATCCAGTAGCAGCTCTACACTTATCATAAGTGGAGAGAGAAATAGTGTGGGATGGAAAATTTTATCCATCATGTTCAGCTATGCAACCCACCTACCTTACAGGAGCCTAAGGTGGAGGATATCTTTCATGAGTTTCCATGTTGGAGGGTGACTCATTTTGTATGGATGATAGCTTGGGGATGAAGACTTCACATGGGAATGATAGTTCCCAATATATTTCAGATTCCATGCCTCAAGAAGGCCTCTAGACAGAAAATTGTTGCCTCCATGGTTATTTTACTTCTTCATGATGATAGCTATTTGGGATGGTCACCAAAAGATAACTTGCATACTTGGGAGGAACAATTTGGAGATTTATTGATGAGACAGCATCTTGTTCCTTGGAGGAGTTTATCATATGAGGATTCTATAGGAGGAGGAGGGGAGGCTCTTAAATTCTATCCTTTTATTTTCTTGAGTACAAGAAACATTTGGGATGGGAGGATTGTAATATTCCTGAATTAGCATGCAGCTAATTGGAATATTAATTTTTCTCTTGTCATTTAGTTAGATGAATAAATGGGTAGGGAGGCCCATAAATCTCTTTAGTAGGAATAAAATCCCTCTTAATGTGAAAATGGATCACCTTCATAGCTGGATAAAGTGCCCTCATGTGTGAACAGGGGCTAATACATGAGGACAAGTTCAAGTTTGACCAAGTCAACAGCGCTGGTATGGAGGGGTGGAGTGGATCATCAGTAAGAGACAGCGCAGTGTGAATGGGAGGAAGTCTCTATGATAGTGGAAACCCTAATGAGTGGGACCCAAGGTGAGAAGACTCACATTGTTTATAAGGAGGGAAAGGCATCCATAGAGGGTTATTTTATTGATTATTTATTTTTTGGTCTATATAACTTCTTGCAACCTTCAGTTGTTTAGTTGAGCTTGCAGTGTTGTTTAGCACAGGGTGTTCCCGAGTGAGAATCCCACCTCTTCCCTTGAGGTAGCTTCTAGGAAGATTATTTTATTACCATTTCCACATTTCGGAATTATGGCCAAGCTTCAATCTTTAGATACAATGCAGTGTCTGTTCATATTTGTGTTGTGTTGCAGGGTGTTGCAGTGGAGGGTTGAGAAACCCACTTTCTGAGCTAGTTTTTCAAGGGAGGAAGCATTCTTCTCATTGGGAGATCAGCAAAGGAGGTCCTTGAGCTTTCTTTCACACCTTGGCACCAGGATAACCTATTCCCATCATCTACAGCGCATATTTCCTCTTTGACTGCGTTATTCTAGAGAGCACTTACAGTGGGAGTTTCAGTGCTCGATTTGGAGGGTGAGATCTTCAGTGTTGGGATCAGCCTTTCACTTGAAGGATCTATTAGAGGAGATCTATTTATTTAGATCTTCACTCCCAACATTGTTTGCAATATACAACAACATATCTACCTTGTCACATCTTGTTGTATCAGTTGGTGCCCAAAAACTTTGTTGTCATGGCTCATGGCACTTGTGTGGCAGTTTTTCTCATGTATTAGCATATTTTCCTGTTGGCGGCTTGTTTTCTATTGCTTGAGTGACTTGATCCTCAAGATATTGTGCCCAGTATTTGCTGATATTTTTAATAAGAAGGTTGTAAATTTGTCTCATGTAATGGTGTATTGATGCATTCACTGCTACTTTCCATGTTTATGTGATATATTTTTGCTTCCCCATTTGGGAATATTACACAAGATACACTTTTATGTCACCAAGGACACCTATGTGTCCCTTCAAGGGAGTGTTCCAAGATTATTTGGGAGGCACACTACAGTCGGGTTGTTGGACACTTCGGAGTAGAGAAAATAGTGGCAGTGGTACCTGAGTATTTTTATTGGTCGAACCTTCGAAAATATGTTGGGAAGTAAATCATATCCTGCACTTCTTAGGCCCGATTCCAAACCGACCATCAAGACGCAACACCTATATACTCCTCTTCCTACTCCTATCAACCTTGGGAATCCATATCCTTTGATTACATGTCAGGCCTCCCTTTGACTAAGCATAGAAGTGACTTTGTTTTGTGGTCGTCAAAAAATTATCTAAGATGGCCATTCTAGAGCCCTACAAGAAGAGTATCAATGTCAAAGCCACTATTGATCTCTTCTTGCAACAAGTGTGGGTACACTTTGGGATCCCATAGTCGATTATCTCAGATTGGGGTAGCAGGTTCCTACTTACTTTTTGGTAAATTTTGTGGTCAATGTTGGATACCAATATCACTAAGTCCACAGCTTTCCACCCCCAAACTGATGGCCAAACAGAGGTTGTTAACAGGATGACGGTACACATTTTGTGCATGTACAATTCGAAGCATCCTCGCACATGGGATGAAATCCTCTCTTATGTCCAGCAAAGCTACAACAGAGCTCTCCATATATCAACTAGACATAGCCCCTTTCAGGTGGTATTTGGATTCCAACCACTATGTCCCATTCATGTGGCCATACCATTTGTAGCTACTCAGGCAGCTTCGGCCCATGTCCAATCTGAAACTAACAGGGCTAAAAGCTCCATTGAGCAAATCCAGTACATTCGCTAGCAGGTCCATGACATATTAGACAAAGCTAATACTAAGTACAAGAAATGACATGATCAGTATTGGGTGCCACATAAGTTCCAATTGGGTGAGAAAGTTTGGATACATTTTCAGAAGGAGTGCCTCGTTGGGTGATCTGAAATTGAACTTTTAGTTCTAACTCAGATTAAACTTTAAAACATGTATACGAAAAAATCATTAAAAAAAATCATTTAATTGAATTCTTTAATAAAATATGTTCAATAACATAAGCAAACATTCACAAGAAAAAGAATAACACAATTTATTACGGAGTTCACCCCCTCCACTGGGCTACCTCTCTGGATTTGTCTCCAACAGGACGAATCGATCTATTATCTTTCTGAATAGAGATAAATGTACATCGACTTTTACATCAAGGTGGCCAGCCAAGAACTCTCAACTATACATCCATACTCTGAAATACTTGTGAGCTATCCAAGCTCTACTCGAAAATGAGTTTTTCAAGCATTCCAAATCTCTCCTTACTCTCCTTCTTCTTACTGTACATAGAATGGCATTATATAGCTCTTAAGAGCCCAAAACTAAGGAGGAAATATCTCCTTATCTCTTATTTTAAGGAGGAAATAATTCTCATATGCCTTAAAATTTTCTCATGAGATTTCTATGGAGGAAATATCTCAATCTCTACTTTCAAGGGCCTTATCCCAAAAACCTTAGGGATGAGAATAATCTACCAACTTCAATATGAATTTAAAAATTGAATTTTTGAATTGTTGAGGAAAAATCCTCTCAACATTTTCAATTTCTATTTTACAAATATATGCACACATTTAATTAAAAATAAAGACATCCTCAACCTAGGCTTAACATGATTATATATTATTCATAGTGCTCCTTGGGTTGTCTAGATCCTCCTGGATCAAACCTCCCCATTAAAAAAACTTGTAGTCCTCTTAAAGTATTTTTTTTTTTTAAAATTGAAGTTGATTTTGAATGAAGTCAATTCTTCCTCTGAATTTTGGGAACAATTTTGTTTGTATTTGATGTAATCTTGCATGCTACCTTGTTGGAATCGATGTTGAACTTCCGCATTAATTCTCCCTTCTCCATAACATGCTTTGAATGTTGCACCAAATATTAACCAAACAGGACATAATGCTGGCTTCTGCTTCTAGTAGACCACTCAAAGTGCTATTCCATCGCGGAAGACTATATACGACCCTAATGTTTGAAGGGCCAAGGGTAGCTTGCAACATCTTTGTACCTCACCGCAAACCAAGGTGTCGAGATCTCTCATGGGACGATTTTATTGACATTCTGGAAAGGCGTGAATGCAGAACAATTTGAAACTGTCGTCGCCAGATAATACAACTCCTTCACCACAGGTTGTGATGAGAACCTTAATAGCATCATTTTCCGATAGCAACTTAATGTTCTGCACAATATTTGGATCCCACACATCATCTAGAGCCAATAGAGAACGTTTTCCTTCTAACTTAATATAAACCTTCTCTTTAAACTTCATCTCGACTTCCTCCTCATAATTAACATCTCAGATTAACTTTTGAATGTTCAGATACGTGAGAAGATCCTTCACAACAGTCTGTCTAAACCATGAAATAATACCATACTTGTTGAGATAGCATGCCATTGCAATTAGTGCAGCAAACCACGTCAGGGTGTCCTAAGCTACCGATTCACCCAGGAACTCCTTCCATGTCACAACACCTGTGCAGATAAGGACAGACAAACCAAGGATTGTTGCAGTGACGGCATCCACCTTCAGAATTCCCTCAAATATCTAAAGACCCACCGTGACCAACAGCGTGGCACTCGTGATGATCTCATTCTTCTTCATTGGCCCCATTTTCTCCAAATTCTCCTTGAAGAGTTTCGACACATCGGGGTTGCTCTTGATAGAGGGTAGGTAGATCACATAAATAATAAGTGGAATAACTATCAGAGACACTAGACGGGGCACCAACGCTGCGACCGCCCAATCTGTCCACTCGATCGTCTACTTGATGGCTCCAACGGCAAGATTCATTCATCTGACTATGCCCAACATGCATAGTAAAGTTCTCCATTCGGATGAATCTATCATACAACATGCAGGTTGCGGCCCTCTGAATCACTGGATCCTTCACATCAATGCATTGCATTTTTGTTAAAGCAGTAATGATGATGATATCTCCAGGAGCCCCTCGGCTTCGCCCCGCACATAGATGAGCTTCAATCGCATCTCCTGCTCCACCACACTGAGTGCTCAGACGTCGAAGATGATAAGGATTTCGACGTTGTTGAGTCAAAAATAATGACAATGATGGTGATAACACTCGGCTCACCAATAAATTCCACAGCCTTTTGATCTTCTTCTCTCTCACGTAATTTCACGTATTCACGCAACACACTTGGAAATTGGTGCTCGCCTTTTGGATTGATTTCCAACATTTGCGGAGTTATGCATCTAGAAGTACCACTGATCATGCCACAAAATCTTCAATCTATTGATGAAATCGTGGAACCAATTCTGCAGCGGAACCGAAAAAAAAAACTACATGTAATATCCCAAAATGGGAATAGCAGCAATATTAAACAATATTGCTAATAAATAACGCAGTTCAACCAAATAAAAGCAGGAGGACAATATGGAGGCTCAATATTTACATATACATCAGTAAATCAGATTTAAAATTAGGCCCATACAATGTATAATAGGAAATAGAAGACTTAAATAGAAGAAAACCCTCAAAAATATGTGCTACAATCACATGTATTCACTGCAAAAGGCTTGACAGCGTTATTTTATAGAGCATACAGCAGTTGAAGATTACACTTCAGATCTAGAGCATATAAGTGCATGAAACACCATATCTATGACAGATCCATACACTATAGAGGCTCCTCTTTCAATCCCCCTTGTGGTTTTGAGAAAAACACCATGTACATGAAGTAGATCTAAGATCTAAGTTACAGATCTGCAGAAATATGCAGTGATTCAGAAATGTACAGCAGTATGCAGATCAGATCTGATATGAATATGCATTAGATCTTCTCCAATAGATCTCAAAATGTGATGGGCAAATCCCCAACACTTGAAGCCCAGCTCCCCAAATGGTGTGCTAAAACACCCAGCAATAGTACCTACAGGAAAAACGCAGTTCTGGAAGGGAAACTGCGTTGTAGGCTTTAGTACATGTTTGGCCTGATTCTAAGATCTAAAAATTTAGCTCCAAAGGTCCAATACCCTCTTTCCAATTGGATAGAAGGCTTTCCCACTAAGAAGAGGCACTAGAATGGCCTATATCTGAGTAGATCTAGCCTCCACTTGCTGCAGCTTACAAGGACAACCAAACCCTCAACGGGATCTGCGCTGTAGGTGTAAGATGAAGCTTGGCCAACTGCCTGATAGTGGACAAGACAAGCAAGACTCTTCCAAGAGGCCTCTCAAGGAAAGAGGTGGGATCCCCGATCAGGAACACCCAGTGCTAAACAACACTATTCTCTGCTAAACAGCCAAGAGAATGATATATGTCTAAACAGACAATATATTCAGAAATATAATACCATCAACAACCTTCTCATACTGTCCTCCTCTTCCTTTTATAAGATTGAGATCTTTCAAAACCCTAAACCATCTCAATGATTTAGCTTCTTTCACATGTGCCACCTCCAACTAAGACTACATTGTACATCAATGAGGATCACTTCTTCTAGACAGCGTTGTTGATTTGGTCATGGTTGACTCATTCAAATGATTTAATCCCTTTCACACATGAGGGTGTTTATTTAGATAGCCCAAATCTAGCCTTGTTCACATCGGGCATTGATTTATTCACTGTTTTAGGAGTTTTTATTGTCCTCCTTTACACATGTATTCATGCAACAGAAAAATGAAACAAAATTGTATATTCCCATTAGCTTGGGCTAATTGGGAATATTACAGTCCTCCCCTCCAAAATGTTTCTTGTCCTCAAGCAACTGATAAGGTGAGTGCTGCAATACTTCTCCCCCTCCGTTGGTGACACTATCATGAGTTAAGCTTTCTTCATAAGCTAAGTGTTCACCAATCCTACCCTCCATGAATTTTTCCTCCAAAGTCATTATGAGATGTACATAGTCCATCCCACAAGGAGTCAAGAATTCAAATGAAACAAACATGGTTGAACCAATACTCTCCCTGAAACATGTAGCATAAGTTACATAGAGAGTCTCCATCCCATGTGGTACATACAAGCTTCCCATCCTCCCTCCATACAAACCCATAAGAAGTACAAGTATATCATCAATGTATGGAAGCAAAACTACATATACACAAACATAAATTTGAGCATGAGGAGGTGGTTCATAGTCCCACATATGATACTAGCGCAGTGCATCTCCTGCTTGCATCAGATCAATGTATGGTAAGTGGTTTCCCCACCACTTACTTGTTGCACATGACATCTCACCATGGCTGAAAGTGTGAGATATGTTTGGTGCCTTTGGGAAGCACCCATCATGAAAGAAAATCTCCCTTTGCACATCAAGGAAGTGGGAAAATTCATAAATTTTAGTGGCCAATGTTTTCCATGAGATTTACATGATACATCACTCCTCCTTGGAGTCATGGCCTGCGTAAACATGGTGAAAGAATGTGTAAAATCAGAAAATGAAACTTGCTTTACATGATCAAATTCTTCACCAACAATGCCTCTCATACACATGGAGTTGTGCATGGATCTTTCTCCTCTTTCAAAAGAAGGAAGAGATGGCTGAAATAACTCTTGCATAGAGTCACATGGCTGCCCCAACTCCACATAGTTCATGCATTCTTGAAAATTTTGATGTAGTTCTTCTTTCAAGCCTTCCCAATCAAAGCTTCTCATGATGATGTTGTAGATCTTCATGGAGTACATATGGCTGAAACAGAACTCTTTGTATGCTCTTTGTAGTAACTTCTACTTGAGATTGGAAGCTCTAGACAAGAAGATCCTACCATGATGATATATGACTCCCTCATGGACTAGATAGCCCTCTCCATACAACTGGTCATCAAGTATCATACAAGTGTGTAGATCTTTGGAATAATCCACCAATAGTTTGGATTTCCAATATAGATCTAAACTGCTCAACAATGACAGCGCTGATGGTATATCAACAGGAATTTATGTCATGTTGTTGATCTCCTCCTTGACATCTCACATGCCAAAGATGTGTGTTGGAAGGCCATTCCTTCCATTCTCCTCCTCCCACAGCGCAGATCCGGAAATGGGAGTGGGTGATGATGATAGGGGAAGAATATATCCCTCCTTCTTGATCTTACCCAAGTCTCCCAGCGCTGTAGCTTTGTCTTCCAGTGCTCTAATCCCTCCTGGATCTAAGCTTGGAGCATCATGTTGTGAGGTCTTCCCCACAAAATCTGAATCAGGTGGCCTCCCAGGTGGTTTTCCACTAGATAAGAGTGTCCCATGCAGAAATATCGTGAACATAATGCATGAGACTGTAAGGTCCTTGCTTCCACTGCGCAAATCCATCTCTGTTTTCTGTGTGGAAGTGTTTTTTGAGGGGTAAGTATGCATGCCTTTGACCATTTGAGGTTCACCACTCTTCTTGTCCACCCATTCCATTTGCAAATCCTCCCAATCAGTGGTGACTTTCCCCAATGTAATCAACCATTGAACACCCAAAATCACATTGGTGTTCGGTATGTCAACTACAAAGAAGTGATCAACCAAAGTGTAGGTACCCATGGTGACTGAAAGTGATGGGACATAATGCATGCATTGCATTGTTTTATCTCCTGGGACCAAAATAGAGAATCCCTCAAAATTATCGGTGGGTATTTCCCTCCTTTGCACAAGGTGAGCATCAATGAAATTGTGAGTTTCCCCACTATCAATCAATACAGAAACCCTCTAATTCAAGATTGAACCTTGAACTCTTAAGGTCAAGTACTTAGGTACTCTCCTCAAAGATGTAAGAGTCCCTCCAATAGGAGAAAAGGCTCCATTCCCATATCCTGATGGTGTTGGATCTCCTCCATCAGTGTCAGTGTTGTGACCCCTTCTTGGTTCATCTTCTTCTTCCTTCTCAATATTTGAGAAGACCTCTATGTAATGTGCTTTTCCAGCAACACATCTATGCCCCGGTGCCCATGCTTCTTGGCAAGTGAATCATAGCTTCTTCCTCCTTAGAACTCTCAGTACTTCATCATCAAGAGGCTTCTTGTATGAGCTCTCCTTTGAAGAAGCATATTTCTCTTCCTTTCCTTTAGAAGGGAAAGAGGGCTTGTGCTGAAAGTTTGCCTTTAATTTTGGTAAGGCATCTTGAAGGTCTCTAGCCCTCTCAATGGCATCATGAAAGGTAGTGGGCTTGGTAGATTTTACCAACCCATGAAGAGGTTCATCTAGACCATCGATGAACATGTACACCCTTCTTGCTGCAGACAAGTTAGGAACCATAACAAATAATCTCAAAAATTCAGAAATATAAGACTCTGTATTACCTTATTGCTTCAACTTGGCAAGGCTCATGAAAGGTGCCTCTAGATCTCTTCTGTCAAATATCTCCACCACCCTTCTAGTAAACTCAGAATAAGCAGTCACATTGGCATGACCCAATCTAGACAAGCCATGGAACCACTAGTAATGTGCTTCACCTTCAAAGTGCAGTACTGCAATCTTGATAGATTCCATCTCTGGGACCTTGTTCAACTGAAAGTAGATGTCAAGTTTTTCTACCCATGCCTTGGCAGAACACTTGGATGACCCATCAAAATTGGGTAGAAAGAATCTGCCCATAGAGTGATGTCAATCATGATTCTGGATGAATCCACCATCTCTATGTTAATTCCTTGGTCTTCTTTTGTCCTTTAGGTGACAGAACTCTTGAAAACTCAAGTGATCTTTGAATCTCTTATTTTGAGACTCATACTCTTCAAAATAGAATTCAAGGGATGCTTGCCCTTGAAACCGTTCATTTCCCACAGCCAAGAAGGTAGGCATGGTAGAGCGTTGGGAAATCTGCCTTCTCTTTTCTCATGGCTCCATTGGCCTCCATGTGCCCTCATCTCTCATGTATTCTCCATCATTCTCCATGGTTTTCTTGAATAATTTGAATGACACTTTATAATAAAGTATGAGAATGAATAAGATAAAGTGTGAGGTTAGCACGTTGGTTGGCATAATCATATTAAGATATTTGTTTTTGGGAGGTTTTGAGTCCAAATATTGTTTTAAAACCCAATTTTAGTTTTAATATAGTTTTTTCAAACTATATAATATATGGAATTTGTATCTCCATATTGTAACGACTCCCAAAAACAAAAAAATGGAGGTTTTGTTTAATATTGAATTTAACCATATTTAATATGATATTTGTTACATAACAATTTACCATATTTAAATTGATTCTGATTGTTTAATAACTATATTTAATATATATTTATTTTTTTAATGATTTTTTTATTTTTATGTGGGAAATTAAATATCATTTTGTTGTCTTTTTCTGCAGGGGCAAGAGGCCAATGGTGGAGCACCATGTGTCAATAGTTGAGGGACTTTCCATGTGGATCCCACGTTCTTACTAGGATGCCATGTGGCATGTTGTGTGCCCAACTTCCCTTGCCTTAACAAAACTTCAAAATGCTCTAACTTTCTTATATGATCTCGGATCAATGCATCGTTCGCACCATTCTGATCAGGGTGACAAACTCTTCAACTTGAACCTGTTTTGAGAGAAATACGAAAAATTTTATTTTTGAGCCTTCATCAACCCTCTTTTTCCTATGTGTGTCTCAGGAGCCACCTGGATCACCCACTATCTTAAGTCACTACCCACAGGAAAAAGGCCTTGCCTCCCCTAGAGTGGTTAGAACAAAAATTATCGACCAAACCAGGTCGTGGGCCTATTTCATTAGAGCCTCTAGTAATGACAGATAGCAAAGTGGAGGGGGGTTCATCCTCTTTCTTTCTGAAGCTCATTCTTTTCAGGTAAAATTTGGCTTTTGCCAAGGGACCAACAACCAAGAAAAGCTCTTAACTTGTCAAAACTTGTTTCTTTTCACTCTTGAAAATGGATGCACTCATATTCATGTTTTTAGGGAATTTATGTGTATAACCAATTGGCTCAACAAAACAAAATTATGTAGGAACATATTACTCATGCCTATTCTATAGGAAACCATGTGGCTCGTTGATTATTTCACTTATTTTACATGTTCTCATATTTAAAGGGAGAGGAACAAGGCAGAAGATAACCTCTCAAAAGAGGGCCTTCATATGGACCAAGGACTGTGGGGTATAACGAACCAGAATAATGGGCATGCCTATGATTTTATTCATAGGCCATACAAGGACAGTCCTTTAGGGACAAGAGCATAAAACCCACAAGATCCAAATCATTGTTCTCATTTTTTGTTTTCTATTTTAGGTATATCAGTCAACATTTTTCTTGCTGGGTGGATCAGTTTCTCACCCCATCTCAGATGTAATTAATAGTACTTATGTTTTTTATTTAAATTTTTTGGTCAATGGCTGGATATTCTAGATAAAAGAGATTCATTTTTATGAGCAGTTAAGAATGTGTAATTTCCCTAAATAATAGGGGTTAATTGTCAAGGAAATAGTGCAAGGAAATAGGGACATGTGTAGGAAGTAAATTGGTTAAGTATTGACCAGAGATGTCTTATGAAGTAGAGAGATAGATTATACTTGTGCAAAGGTTTCTCAGGCTTGAGCAAGCATTTTATTTCTTCTCTATTTTCTGACTAATAAAATACAAATAGAAAGGGTTTTGAGCAGTTTATTTCCCCTAGATATATCCTCGTGTATGTGTGTTGAATATTGATGCATGTTATTGATTTGTGTTCTCGATCATTAATTTACTTCTGTAGAATGGTAGAGTATATTTGAGCCTTATATTTTAGTAAATTTCATGAGCATTTTGAATCTACAATTAAATTCTACATGGTATCATAGCTAGCTTCACAGTAGAGAAGAGAACTCAAAGTTATCTGTGGAGGAGGTTTGAATTTCAAGATCATTGTTGAAGGTTTTCTCCATGACTAAGAAGATGAATTCCAACGGACTTGAGATCGAGTATGCTTTGGAAGGAACCACAAATTTTGTGGCATGGAATATTTTCATGGAGTCATTATTAGATGACAATGGGCTACTAGATTACATCAAGACAGTTGTAGTAAAACCCCCAGCATATGATGCCTAGGATCTCGCTAAGTGGAAGAAGGATGTGGCTAAAGCGAGGAGAACCATATTGGAGGGAGTTTGAGATCATATTGTCTCGAATCTCCACAAGAAATAACCCCATTTGCGATGTGGAAAACACTGACAGACTTGTTTGACAAAAATAGTGACCACGGGAAGTTGGCACTCAAGGAAAAGCTTCGGAGTATCAATATGAAAAATAATGACATAATTTCACATTACATGAGCAAGTTTACACAATGCCTTGATGAACTTGGAAGTGTCGGTGTGACTATCCCTTGTTAAACACGCCCATGGTAAATGGAGAACACACACATAGAATGATAGGATAAGCGTGAGTTATTTTATTATTCACCATAGATGTACATTTATAATACAATGGTGTGACTCTTGGATTCCACATTCCAAGTGTTATCACCAAAATCGTACCTGATTGGCTGCTGATCAAAAAAATTCAGTGTAACTCTTTCAAACCAATCTTTTGATTGAGGCTTAGCCTCCTCAACCTGAGAGGGCTCTCTCAAAGGTTAATGATATTGAGTAAAGATGTAGATAGATGGCTAACGCTATGTGTTTTCATTTTGTATATTTATAGGTTGAAAATATGAAGGCTTTCTACCATTGGGATATGGAGTCAGTGACAGGGATAAAGATAACAATAGCTCTTCTAGTGGAAGCTGAGGCTTGTATATATTTCAATGAAAGAGTAACACATTCAGGAAAATCCCAATAACTTGAAAGTTCAAAGGAATTCAGAGCATGTAATACATGAATTCTGAGTAATGAGACATCAAGGCTATGGAAGATAAATATTTCAAAGATAGGGCATAAAACTCATTGAAAATACACTAAGAATCTCAGGTGAAGAAAAGTTGTATGTTACTGTATATATTAGTCAATCCAAAGCTTTACAAAGTGGTATGCTTAGATAACATTTTCCAACCTGCAGGTTGAAACCAACATTATCATATATACATTTGGCTTATGGAGTCAAAGCAATCTCAGAAAATCAGTGAATCTAATTGACATGGAAGATGAGGCTTATCAGGGTTTTTAGTCATGAGACGTACACTTGAAACATGTAAAAACACAGTCATTCCATTTATAAAGGAAGTCGGAGCATCTAAATATGAGTTCTGAGTAATATAGATGAACACCACTGCAAATAAGATATATAAGAAACACTAATAGAACAATAAAACACTAAAAACCCCCTATGAATCTCAAGTTGGTCAAGTAGAAGCTCTTTGCATTAGCTGAAACAATATTTTTACAATATGCACTAGTTTTGCCAAAAATTCTCCAACCCCTTGCTAATTCGACCTCTTGGCCTTTAATATACATCTTAAAACATCATATGATCTCATATTAGGCTAGATACATCTAATTTCTAACTAATGACACCTTGCACAACCATAAAACATTAATTTTACGACAAACAGACACCTATCCTACTTGACAGTCCTATTTCAACTAGGACTCAAACTCCTTATTAGTATATTTAATAACCTTATCCTAACAACCTTATCTACTTTAAATTACATCATTTACAAGTATCTCATCACATGGTCGAATTTTGATGATGGGCTTGAGCTCTTCATGACCACTTTGCTGACCTCCTCAAAAGCAGGAAACCAAACCCTATTTTTTAGGCATATGGTCTTTTGCATTCATTGAACAATCTGACCATCATGTACTCTTCATTTCGTGGTCCTTTGCTATTTCAAATTGAATTAACACATGAAAAAACTCCTCCCTAGACTCCAGCTGTCCAAAACCATCATCAAATTGTTCAAATGAGATGAAAATAGACTGCGCTACGAAAACAAGACAGTTTCGTAGCGCTTTTCATAGCGCTGCCCTTTAACCCTGTTTTATTCAAAATATTGACTTCTTTCCTTCAAAATCATGTTCATTACCTTTAGATATATCCACCTTAGCAATTTCAAACCTCAATTCATATTTTTACCCCCCCAAATATGATGAAAAAGGGCAAGAAAAGCTGCTACAGTAGTTTCGTAGCGCTTTTCTCCCTTTTTACACTGTTTGCACTACGAAACTGTTGAGTGAGCAGTTTTGTCCAAAATTTTCCAAAATGAAAATTTCAAATGTGCTAAAAACATTAAAAAAATCTGATTTCATCATATCACTTGAAAAACAGAGTCATTCTAGCCTTCTTGAGGTCCCTTCTTCATTTGCAATAGGTTGGCCTATTGGTTTTTCCTGTTTTTTCCTAAAAACATAGGTCTTGGGAAAGAGCCTATATCTCCTACTCCATGATGTATTTTGAGAAACTTAAGGATTTTTTTGTCAGCCATGATGTCTTGAATAAAAACCTCTCTTTTTTTTTTTAAACACATTTCCTGCTATCCCGAACCTGCCTTTTAAAAACATGTGTAAAACAGGAAAACTCTGTTTATGAAAATAGGGCTTCAAAGAAAGCCTTGTATCTCCCAAATAATTACACGTGTGAGAAAAGTGAGAGAGGTTATTGTATCTAGGGTTGTGATGAACAAAAAATTCTTTCAAAATTCCAAAATACTTTTGCATTTGGCCAGAAACTGAACTTGAATTTGACTGCTAAACAGTCATGTACAGGACAGTTTTGTCACAGCAGTTTTGTAGCGAGTTTTAATTTATCAATTTCTCCCACCTCCTAATGAATTTGAAGAAAATGAGAGAGTTTTTTGTAGTTAGTTCTGTTAAGAAGAAAAACCTCATTCAGTGTTCCTAAATTCGTTTTCAGCTGCTCAGAAACCTCCTTGGAAGTTGACTGCTCAAAACCAGAAAATAGAGTTTTTTCTTCATGACTTTCAGCAGTTTCGTAGCACAAATCAACTTTTTTGAACTAGTGGTGCTACGAAAGTAAGGTTTCTTGGCTAATTGGCCATTTTTGATGAAAAAATTCAAGGAAATGAAATGAATGATGAAATGATGAATGAATTGACATGAAAAACCTTTAAAATGGAATTGTTTAACACTAAGGAAGGTTCAAACCTAAAAATCTAATACTCCCTTTTGGTCAAATTCAAGAAAAGATTCCTAAGACCCTATTTTGACCCATGATAAAAAACAAACTTGACACAATGATGTTTTGAAATTTTTTTGGGTGATAACACCAAGGTCACTTGGACTCCTCTGAGATTGTTCGCCTTACACACCTACCCATAGAGGATCAGGTGTCCAATATTCCCCCCCTTAATCCGAAGGGGTATGTGTGAGTCCAAGAAGAGAGTTGTAATACAATTCTGCAAAGTATGCATGGCAGCACTTAAGCTGAATCAACTCTCTGAAATGTTGGCATAAAGAGGTGGTTTAAGGATGACCACCTGTTGAAATTTGGTTACCGGAGGACAGGTGGTTCCCTAAGGCTTTGATCTTTGGCCTAGGAAAAAGTGTCCAAAAGAATTTAATTTTTCTCTTAAAGTGACTTTATAATTTTATAAACTCAAATCTAATTTAAAAGTGACTTAAAGTGATAAAGTTACTAAAGTCTAATTTTAAAGTGACTTTAATAAAGTCAATGTAAAATTAGAAAGGAAAAGTGACTTTGGAAATAAATGACTAAGTGGGTCTTTATTAAAGTGGGGTGAATTAAAAAATAGAAAGTGGGATTTAAATGAGCATTTAATCTCAGCCCTAGATCTCAATCTATTTCAGCCATTGGATTTAGGGATTCCCCAAAAGTCACTTAGGGTTAGGTTAAAGGAGGAAAAGGTCATACATTCTTTCATGAGCAGATTGGGAGAAGGAGAGAAGGAGAGCAAGGGAGATTTCTGAGCAGTGAGGAGAAAGAGGGCAGCTGATAGAGACTTCAGCAAAATCCGTACAGCAACAAAGAGGCACAGTTCCCAAGGCAGAAATCCGTACAGCAGGAGGTTGGCACATTTTTCGAGGGAGAGAGGCACAGTTTTCGAGGAAGACCGTACAACAGCTTCAGCATTTATTTCTGGGCAGATTCTAGGCACAAAAATTGAGGAGAGAGAGTGCTGGTTGGCGGCACGAATTTCTAGAAATTCGTACAGCATCTGTACAACAGCTTCGACACAGATTTCGAGGCAAAGGAGCACAGAAATCAAGGAGGAGGGTTTGCTGTCAAATCCGTACAGTTCGTACAGCAGTACGGCCGTACAGCTGGGCACACATTTCGAGAAAGTCAGTTCATCATTTAATGCTGTAATAAATGTTGTAAAATTCATGTTTTGATTTTTTCCTATTTGGCACATTTTCCAAGGCAGAGTGAATGCACGGAAATCGAGATAAGTACATTTATTGAGTCACTGGAATTGTTGCTATAATTTTTGTCTCACTGTAAAAAGCATTTTCAGAAATAAGAAGGAGCTCTCAAACTGGTTTTCCCCAAGAGTTGTAGGGGGTTTTTCCAAGGTCACCTTGACCAAAAATTATTGTGTTATGATGTCTTGAATGGCTGTTTGTATCTGCTGATTTTTATTTCCGCATTTTCCAGCATTCTGTAAATTTTCCAGAATTTGTGTTTTCAGCAAAAAAATATTTTCCTGTTGTTGAATGTAAGGATATGGGAAAGGACATTTAACTAAAAGGATAAATAAGGTGAAACTGAAAACTGGGGTGGGAAATTCAAGAAATTTCTACATGGTATCAGAGCTTGAGTGTTGAAAGTGCAGTTTGGGACAGCAAGGAGAAAAAAATACAGCCTGCTGATTTTTAACTCAGAAAATTCCAGCAAGCTGATTTTTCACACAGAATTTTTATCTTTACTACAGCAGTGCTATTTTTCAGTTTTTAGGACAGCAGGATGTCATTGGGATTGAGGGTGGAGGATAGGTTGGATGGCCATACCAATTACAGCGTTTGGAAGGAGAGAATGCAAAGCATCTTTGAGGAGGCAGAAGTCTGAGACATCATGGTGCATACCACACAGAACCCTGTTGTTGTGCCTACTGATGCTGTTCAGTTGGCAGCATATAATAAAAAGAACAACAAGGGTAAGAGACTGATTCTAGACGGAATAAAAGACCATTGCATTTCTCATGTGAGAGGAAAGAGAAATGCTCATGAGATGTGGACAGCATTGTCCAATCTCTACCAGAGTACCAATGAGAACCGGAAAATGGTCCTGAAGGAGAAGCTGAAGACCATTAAGATGGGTAAGACTGATAGTGCAGCTGGATATCTCACAAATATTACTAACGTGAGAGATGAGTTGGCAGCAGTTGGAGAGGTCATTCCACCCACTGAGTTGGTGCGGATTGCAGTGAATGGCCTCCCCAATTCATGGATGAACTTTGCTAATGGGGTTTGTGCACGTGAGACCCTTCCCACATGGGAGAGGTTTTGAGATGATTGCATTCAGACAAAGGTTAGGAAAGGTCAGCTTGGGGCATCCAAGCCAGTTGAGCAGGATGAGGATGTAGCACTGTTGGAAGGAGGCAAGAAAGGCAAAGGAAAGAAGCAGGCTTCCACAAGCAGTGGTGGTGGCAAAGGCAAAGGTAAAGGTAAACAGGGTAACACACAGAAGGACTATTCCAAGGTGAAGTGTTGAAATTTTCAGAAGATGGGACACTATGCAGTTGTGTGTCCGGAGAAGAAGAAGAAGAAGGGGAAGAACCAGAGCATGGCAGCATCAACAGAGGTTGAGGACTTTACAAATCGCTTTGACAAAAAGTTTGGTTTCATTGCATGTGATTCCACTAGTGCAGGATCACCTGCCACAGAGGTTCAGAGGGAGCATGCATTTCCCTCGACTAGCAGAGCATCTTCGGGTATCTGGTATGTGGACAGTGGGGCTTCACGTCATATGACAGGAGTCCATGAGTACTTATCAGAACTTTCAGAGAGTGGCACTGATATAGAGGTAGTACTCAGTGATGACAGAGTTGTTAGAGCAGTGGGTGTGGGGACAGTGACATTTCAGAGGGAATCCAAACCTCCCTTGAAGGTGTCAGATGTTGGCATATTGCCCGAGGATGAGGAAGAACCTCATATCCGTCTCGGCTTTGGAGGACGAAGGGTGCGCGAGATGCGCATTCGGGGGGGAGGCAGGTGATGATATATCCCGGGGGCGCTCCGTGGTTGACTGGAGTGATAGGTGTACGCCATGCAAAGGTGTACAGGTTTGCATTCCAGCCCCTTTTGGCATTGAGCAGTAGTACCGACAGCAGAGCTAGCAGTTCTGAGTTGTGTGAGATTTGGCACCGCAGGATGGGGCACATGTATCATGGAGCCTTGAGGACTTTGCGGGAGATCACTACAGATGTGCCAGATTTCAGTACTGATCACTTTGATACTTGCAGAGGATGTGCGATGGGCAAGTTTGCCAAATCCCCTTTTCCCAGCAGTGATAGCAGAGCGACTGGGATACTTGATTTGATTCATTCCGATGTGAGCAGTCGGATGTCTCATGTTTCCTTGAGTGGATATGAGTACCATGTTTTATTCATTGATGATCACTCCAGGAGGACCTGGATTTATTTCTTGAAGACCAAGAGTGAGGTCTTCAAGCAGTTTCAGGAGTTCAGAGCTCTTGTGGAGACACAAACAGGTCGGAAGATCAAGTCCCTGAGGTCGGACAATGGGGGAGAGTACACCCTTGGAGAGTTTGTTGACTATTGTGCGGAGGCAGGCATTAGGAGGGAGCTCACTGTTCCTTACAACCCCCAGCAAAACGGGGTTGCGGAGAGGAAGAACAGATCCATCGGAGGGGCTGCCAAAGCCATGTTACATGATCAGGGGTTGCCATTGTTTTTGTGGGCTGAGGCCTGCAACACAGCTGTTTATTTGCAGAACAGGAGTCCGCATCGTGCCTTGGGGCACATGACTCCGGAGGAGGCTTTTTCTGGGAAGAAGCCTGATATTGGTCATCTTCGTATCTTTGGGTGCATTACATACTCCTACATACCCAAGGAGAAGAGGACCAAACTAGAGCCCACCGCAGAGAAGGGTATCTTTGTGGGCTACAGTGAGACCTCCAAGGCCTTTCGGATTTACATTCTTGCACAGAGGAAAGTTGTTGTCAGGCGGGATGTGAAGTTCGAGGAGGACAGGGCCTTCAGGAGGTCACGGGAGTTAGAGTATCTGGATCAGCCAGACCCTCAGCAGCAGTTGAGTCAGTCACAGAGATCCAGTGGGCAGGGATCAGGAGGATCTGGAGGTACATCTATGACGATGTCTGGTCCGTCAGTGAGCAGTGGCTCGCAGAGTCAGAGGGGTGGTGCTTCGGGCAGCATGCAGAGCAGTCCACAGAGCAGTTCACTAGGGAGTCCACTGATGGATAGTTCACACGGTACTTCAACATCTACAGGTTCAGGTGCAGGCAGGAGGACAACAGACAGACAGTCAGGAGTTCAGGCTCCTGATGATGATGATGAGGAGGAGTTTCATTCTCCAATGGGAGAAGTATGCTCAGGGAAGAGGAAGCCCAAGTGGCTTCAGGACACCTTGAGAGAGGCCACATCTGTTGCTGGGCCTAAGAGGTCGGTCAGAGAGAGCAGACCACCTGAGAGGTTTTGTAGCTATATGGCAATGGCTACCAGCATCCTTGACTCTAAGCCTTCTAGCTATGAGGAGGCAGCTAGCCAGCAGGTCTGGAGAGAGGCCATGCAGGAGGAGTATTCTTCTATCATGAAGAACGATGTTTGGGAGGTGGTGCCGAGGCCTGAGGGAAAATCTGTGGTTACTTCCAGATGGCTTTACAAGGTAACGCATGCTGCAGATGGCAGCATTGATAAATTAAAAGAGAGGTTTGTGGCTAGAGGGTTCTCCCAGGTAGAGGGAGTTGATTATGAGGAGACCTTCTCTCCCCTGGCTCGATATACCTCTATCTGCTCCATTATATCAATAGCAGCAGAGATGGGTTGGAAGATCCACCAGATGGATGTGAAGACCCCATTTCTCAATGGCTTCATACAGGAGGAGTTGTACATTGAGCAGCCACAGGGCTTTGAGGTGCATGGGAAGGAGTCCCATGTGTGCAGACTGAAGAAGGCCCGTTATGACCTGAAGCAAGCTCCCAGAGCTTGGTACTCTAGGATAGATACATACTTGCAGGAGATGGGTTTCACAAAGAGTGAGGCAAATCCGAACCTTTACTATATTGTGATAGGTGAGGAGCCTCTCATTCTGGTGTTGTATGTGGATGACTTGGTCATTACGGGTGCAGAGAGACTCATAGAGCACTGCAAGAGAGATCTTGCGGCGGAGTTTGAGAAGAAGGACATCGGCTTGATGCATTAATTTTTGGGTTTGGAGGTGTTGCAGGAGGAGGGGCATTTCTTCCTGGGGCAGGGGAAGTATATTGTGGATATCCTTGGCAGATTCCACATGGAGGATTGTAAACCCATGTCGACACCAATGATCAACAACTGGAAGAAGCTCCACGCTTCGGATTCGAGTTGGTGGATCCCACATTGTACAGACAGCTGATTGGTTCCTTGATGTATTTGGTAAACACTAGACCAGATATTTGTTTTGCATTCAACACAATGAGTCAGTTTATGTGTGAGCCTAGGAAGGTTCACTGGGTGGCTGCAAAACACATTTTGCGGTACTTGTAGGGGATAGTGGATTATGGTCTGGACTACAGGCAGGGGGATGGAGTGAGATTGGCAGGTTACACTGATTCTGATTGGGTAGGTTGTGCTTCTGATAGGAAGAGCACTTCAGGGTGTTGTTTTGGGTTGGGTTCGGCAGTGGTGTCATGGTTCAACTGAAAGCAGCAGTCAGTAGCATTGAGTTCAGCGGAAGTAGAGTATATGGAAGCCAGTCTAGCTATTTGTGAGGCCATCTGGCTTCGCAAGATGTTGTTTGGCTTATTTTGTCAGCCGTTGAGACCTTCAGTGATTTACTGTGATAATCAGAAATGCATTAAACTCACGGAGAATCCAGTATTTCATGACAGGTCAAAGCATATCGGGATCAAATATCATTTCATCAGAGACTATGTTCAGAAAGGAGTTGTGAAGCTTGAGTATATTCCCACTGATGAGCAGGTTGCAGATATTCTTACCAAAGCCTTAACACGGGGCAAGCATGTCTACTTCAGAGACAAGATGGGTGTGGTGAGGAACACCTTCCTCGGTAAGAGGGAGTGTTGAAATTTGGTACCGGAGGACAGGTGGTTCCCTAAGGCTTTGATCTTTGGCCTAGGGAAAAGTGTCCAAAAAAATTTAATTTTTCTCCTAAAGTGACTTTATAAAGTTATAAAGTCAAATCTAATTTAAAAGTGACTTAAAGTGATAAAGTTACTAAGTCTAATTTTAAAGTGACTTTAATAAAGTCAATGTGAAATTAGAAAGAGAAAAGTGACTTTGGAAATAAATGACTAAGTGGGTCTTTATTAAAGTGGGGTGAATTAAAAATAGAAAGTGAGATTTAAATGAGCATTTAATCTCAGCCCTAGATCTAAAGCTATCTCAGCCATTAGATTTAGGGATTCCCCAAAAGTCACTTAGGGTTAGGTTAAAGGAGGAAAAGGAGGAAAAGGTCATTCATTCTTTCATGAGCAGATTGGGAGAAGGAGAGAAGGAGAGCAAGGGAGATTTCTGAGCAGTGAGGAGAAAGAGGGCAGCTGATAGAGACTTCAGCAAAATCCATACAGCAGCAAAGAGGCACGGTTCCCAAGGCATAAATCCGTACAGCAGGAGGTTGGCACATTTTTCAAGGGAGAGAGGCACAGTTTTCGAGGAAGACCGTACAACAGCTTCAGCATTTTTTTCTGGGCAGATTCTGGGCACAAAAATCGAGAAGAGAGACTGCTGGTTGGTGGCACGAATTTCTAGAAATTCGTACAGCATCCATACAGCAGCTTCGACACATATTTCGAGGCAAAGGAGCACGGAAATCGAGGAGGAGGGTTTGCTGTCAAATCTGTACAGTCCGTACAGCAATACGGTCGTACAGTTGGGCACACATTTTGAGAAATTTAGTTCAGCATTTAATGTTGTAATAAATGTTGTAAATTTTATGTTTTGAGTTTTTCCTATTTGGCACATTTTCCAAGGTAGAGTGAATGCACGAAAATCGAGATAAGTACATTTATTGAGTTGCTGGAATTGTTGTTGTAATTTCTATCTCACTGTAAAAAGCATTTTCAGAAATAATAAGGAGCTCTCAAACTGGTTTTCCACAAGAGTTGTACGGGGTTTTCCCAGGGTCACCTTGAGAAAAAATTACTGTGTTATGATGTGTTGACTGGCTGTTTGTATCTGCTGGATTTTATTTCTGCATTTTCCAGCATTCTGTAAATTTTCCAGAATTTGTGTTTTTAGCAAAAAATTATTTTCCTGTTGTTGAATGTAAGGATATGGGAAAGGGCATTTAACTAAAAGGATAAATAAGGTGAAACTGAAAACCGGGGTGAGAAAACAGGAAATTTCTACACCACCAACACTAGAACGCTTATTGCAGTTCCTAGAACTCTTCCAAATATGGCAAGAAGTTGAGGGCTTATGCTAGAGGAAGTTTCCCTCATATTTGAAGAGGGAGACCTTCAACCTATAAGAAGGGATGTCTGCAACCTGCAATGGTTTAAGGATGACCACCAACTCTAGAATGCTTGATGCATTTTCTGGAACTCTTCCAAAACTGGCAAGAAGCTGAAGTCTTCTACTAGAGTAAGTGTCCTGAATTATTTGAAGAGGAATAATATCAACCTCGCATATATGGTTTAAGGTTGTCCACCAACCAAAGGAGTTATCATGGGCATTTGTGTCTCTGGCTACAACTCTGAATCTGTAATAACAATTTGTGGCTCAAGCTCGTTTGAACTGTTGTGTCTCTGGCTACAACTCTGAATCTGGAATGACAGATTGTGGCTCAGGCTCGCTTGATGTGGCTTTGAAGCTTGTAGATGACCACCATTTTCCCCCCTGTCAGGTACAAGGTGAGATGATGGTGAAAACTCAACTGCAATATTGTTCAATATTCTAGAACAAGTTCTGACATATGACTTAAACATCTTCTTGGATGTTGATGCCCATTGCCAAGAAGCGATCCATCTGAGATGAATCTTTGTTTTTGCAGGGGGCTTTTTTCTGAAGCAATGTGTGAAGAATGGGTGTGCAGACCACAGTGCTTGCAT
Source organism: Pinus albicaulis (assembly GCA_034641835.2). Lineage (NCBI taxonomy): Eukaryota > Viridiplantae > Streptophyta > Pinopsida > Pinales > Pinaceae > Pinus > Pinus albicaulis. Next base: position 46,960,551 of record CM076574.1, on the reverse strand, counting down.
GGGTGAAGATCGAAACAATGATCTTTCATATGGCCAACTCAATCACAGTGTTGGAATTTTACAATCTGTTGTTACTGTTGTGGAAGAGGAGCAGAATCTAGAACAACTGCAGGTGAGTTGTCATGAATAAATCCGGAACTCTAAAATTTTATGGGCTTGGAGTAGTCCGAAATATGAAAGGACAAATCCTTGTCATATACAAGCCCTATCATGTGCTTGTTATGGACAATCTCTTCCCAAGGTCTGATGATGGGCTTGGAAAGTGAAGCGTGAGCTTCTGCATCTGCATACAATTTTGATCTTGTATTGGTCTTAGTGATATTACCGATATCTTGTTGTTGATGGGAGTTTGTCTCCATGTTCTGAACAAGTCCATAATGACAACTCTTTTGACATAACTCCTCTTGTTGTAGTTGATATTCAAGCTGCAAGAAATCAATCTTTTCTTGTGCGTTTTGTAGACATGTTTACATGTGAGTGAGAGTGTCTTTTCTTATTTGGACTGTGTTATGAATAGTAGACACCATCAACTTGCTTAATAGATCTAATAAATCATTGATTCTTGCCATTGTCAATCTCAATAAGTGATAAAATGACGAGGGAAAAGTATCCACTTGTATTCTGAACACATTAAAGAAAAAGAAGAATCCAAGTACCAAAAGGTCTTAGTAAATGTTGGTAAAAATCCATGGTCTTAAAAACAACCTATATTTTTTTCTTTTTTTTCTTTTTTCTTTTTTGAATCAACCTCCTTCATTTTCAAACAATATCAACAACTCATATAATTCATATCTACAATCATTCCCTTTCAACCATCAATATAAGAGAATACATAATATTCGGTCCAAAGAGATTTCAAATTTTGACACTTCTCTGGGAAATTCTTTTTTAAATTCTTCGACACTTCTCTGGGAAATTCTTTGACAAACTTTCTCTCAAAAAATCTCCCTCACCATTCTACACAACAGGGTGTATTACACTACTACATCAGTGGAAGCGAAATCCAAAAAGCTTTTCTTTGTGAAATTGATTTGTATCCCACTACAATAATGAATAACCTCTGCAAACTTTGATTGGCTCGAACATTTGTTGAAGATGACAACAAGAAACAGTGAAGGAGGCATCCTGAAACATATTTCCTGACCTTAGTTGGAAAGTGATCACCTAAACTAGGTGGGGCCCACACAGGTGATTTTTGTCACAAAGTCTATTTTTAGACTATGTCTATTTATAGACATATGGATCATGGTCTATGAGTTGCAGGATGCTATTTATGGATGATTGGTCGAGTTGGTAAAAATAGATGGACCTCTATTTTTAGACATTGGGCGGTTTCTATTTTTAAACTGCCGGGCTAAAAATAGAACAGTCAAATATTATTAACCCTTAATAATATTTAGACTATAAACATTATCTTATCCTCTTGGAGCACTTCAGTTTGATGCTTGGATGTGGCACATGCAGCTGACAGAATGAAATACGCTTTTCCTAAGGGTTAGTTGAGCTATTGCATGGTTGACTTCAGTTAGAACTCATGTGGCAGAGTTTGGTGGAGTTGATGAGACAGTTGATGGAGTTGTGTTCGGTTTAACTTAGTTGAACTAGTTGTATTTAGTCTAACTGAAAAATACACTAATGATGAGTGGTGTGAATTAATTATTAATTAATTCACTAATTATTAACTCATAAATCAACTAAAGAAAACATCAGTTAACTGCAATGCATGGACAGTTCAGTGGAGACCAGTGTTAGAGGTGGGTGAAAGGGTGAGTGTGACTATCAGTTGTGACCATGATTGTGCATGAGATTTGCACACACATTGATTGAGATTTCCAATGAGGATTGCGCAGTTGAAGCCAAGGGAATTCGAACTTGGATCCCATTCATTCTCATCTTGGATTGCGCAGTAGAGGCAAGCAGACTTGTGGAGGAGATTTGAACCTGTGACTTGTTCAGATCTGAGCTAGTTTGTGTGTAACTGTTGGAGATAGTAATGAGTACTTGTGAGGATTATTGTACTTTTATTGTTACATGTTCTCTATCATTATAATATACAGATAGTTGGGGGTTTTCAGCTATTTTTTTCCCCATTACATACTGTGTTGATATGTGTGCTTGATTATGTTTTAATGAGCACATGCGACTGCTTTCTATTTCCGCATATTGATGATCAATTGTAGAAGAGGTTATGTATTATGCATGAAGCTTAAATAGTGTGTAATCAGGATAATCTCAGTGAATAATTCAGCTATTATTCAAATTTCTACATGGTATCAGAGCAGAATTGATCATCGGATCTATTACAGTGATTACAATTTATTTCGGTAGACAGAGTCTGTAAGCGGGCCAGGTAGCCTCTGGATCCATCCTTTCTTTGAAAGGTGATATATCTAGTAAATGCCCCTACAGTCGATCTCTGTGCTAGAAATACCTTGTTCTCACAGATCAGAAGCGGTTGAGTTTTGAGCTGGTGGAATTCGAATTTGCAGCAGTGTTTTCTTGGTGTCGAAGTCAAAATGTCTTATCAAGGATTGCGATTGGAGTATGCTCTTGAAGGCAGCTCGAATTATATTGCATGGAGAGATAGGATGCAGGCGGTGCTCGATGACAATAGGCTGAAGGAGTTCATAGATGCTGAATTTCCAAAGCCTAGCGATGCAGCCTTGGTTGAGGCTTGGCAAAAGAAGACAGCAAGGTGTCGAAGGATTCTGTTGGAGGGCGTAAAGGATCACATAGTGTCCATCATGCATGGAAAATCTTCTCCATACTTGATGTGGAAAGCTTTGACAGATTTATTTCAAAGCAAGAGCGACCAGAGGAAGTTGGCGCTCAAGGATAAACTCAGGAAAATAAAGATGGAGAAGAATGACACTATTCCGGTATACTTGACAAAGTTTGTCCACTGTAGGGATGAGCTTGGGAGTGCAGGAGTTAGTGTGGATGATGAGGAACTGGTGAGCTTGGCTCTCCTTGGTCTTCCGAAGAGTTGTCACTCCTATCAGGATTCTGTCAATGGTTGGGAGAATTTGCCAGGATGGGAGCGACTTTGGTCGGATCTTGTGCAAGAGGAGATAAGGTGGAGTACCAGGGATGGATCTTCATCAAAGGCATATGATGAAGAAGATTGTGCTTTGGCTACCAAAGCAAGGAAGGGGAAGGGCAAGAAGAATGCTTCTCAATCCGATGTGGATGGTAAAGAGCGTGACATGTCCAAAGTAAAGTGTTTTCACTGTCACGATCATGGACATTACGCCATGAATTGTCCACAGAAGAAGAAGAACAAGCAGGCTGCTGGATCTGCAGCTGGTGAGGCTCTTGCCTCACAATTTGAGCTGGAATTTTCATTGATCGCATGCATGGTGTCTAGTGCATTGGGATCGGGGTGGTATTTTGAAAGTAGCGCTTCGTTTCACATGACGGGAGATGTGAATCTTTTTAGTTACTTGGTGGAGAAAGATCTCCAGTTGCATGTTGAGTTGGGCGACAATGGACGATACAATGCGACCGGAATTGGTACCATAACCTTTCAGAGGGAGTCAGGTAAACTCATTCTTTTACAAGATGTAGTGCATGTTCCAAGTTTAAAGAAGAATTTGATCTCAGTCGCAATGTTAGAGGATAAAGGGTATGAAGTTGTCTTTAGTGAAGGAAAAGTTTTCCTTCAGCACAAGGCAATAGGACAAGTCAAGAAGGTTGGGATTCGAGCAAAGAATCTCTACAGACTTGAAGTAGATGGGATGTCTACGGAGCTTCCTACTATTGGGAAGTGCAAGAAAGACATGCAATTGATGCTTGAGAGGGAGAAAGTTTTGCATGCAGGTAATAGTGAACCTCGGGATGTGGAGCAGCCACAAGATGAGGATCATGGAGTGGAAGAAACCACTCATGCAGAGAAATTTCGTGCCAGATGGGCAGAGGGAGTGCATGCAGCTATACCACCAGGTGAGAGGTGGGGCGACATGCATGAATAATCCCAAGAGGAGATTTCTGGGCAGGATTCATGGAGATAGTGTGGATCTCATGAATTGAACCTGGCTACGAGGTGCCCACAGCACAACAGTAGCATGATCAGTTGGATTGATGCAGGCAGATCAAAGTGACAGTGTCGGATACTGGAACGCGAATCAGAGTTGACAGCAAGTGCAGAGTGCATGGGTGCAAGAGTTCAATAGCGCAGTGGTTCCTGATGACATGTGCAGTTAGTACCAGCAGAAGTCGAAGACTTTGATGATAGATGCATCAGATTGATTGAGTTGTTTGGAGCCTATTCAGTTTCAGAGGAGTTGCAGAGCAGATGCATGGAGTTGCATGGCGCTTGTGAAGGTTGCAGGGCGAATGCATGGAGTTGCATGTCGCATGCAAAGACAATCCTTTCTTGTTGAGAGGGAGTGTTGAAGATTGCAACAAGAAACAGTGAAGGAGGCATCTTGAAACATCTTTCTTGATCCTAGTTGGAAAGTGATCACCTAAACTAGGTGGGGCCCACACAGGTGATTTTTGTCGCAAAGTCTATTTTTAGACTATGTCTATTTTTAGACATATGGATCATGGTCTATGAGTTGCAGGATGCTATTTATGGATGATTGGTCGAGTTGTTAAAAATAGATGGACCTCTATTTTTAGACATTGGGCGGTTTCTATTTTTAGACTGCCGGGCTAAAAATAGAACAGTCAAATATTATTAACCTTTAATAATATTTAGACTATAAACATTATCTTTTCCTCTTGGAGCACTTCAGTTTGATGCTTGGATGTGGCAAATGCAGCTGACAGAAGGAAATACGCTTTTCCTAAGGGTTAGTTGAGCTATTGCATGGTTGACTTCAGTTAGAACTCATGTGGCAGAGTTTGGTGGAGTTGATGAGACAGTTGGTGGAGTGTGTTCGGTTTAACTTAGTTGAACTAGTTGTATTTAGTCTAACTGAAAAATACACTAGTGATGAGTGGTGTGAATTAATTATTAGTTAATTCACTAATTATTAACTCATAAATCAACTAAAGAACACATCAGTTAACTGCAATGCATGGACAGTTCAGTGGAGACTAGTGTTAGAGGTGGGTGAAAGGGTGAGTGTGACTATCAATTGTGACCATGATTGTGCATGAGATTTGCACACACATTGATTGAGATTGCCAATGAGGATTGCGCAGTTGAAGCCAAGGGAATTCAAACTTGGATCCCATTCATTCTCATCTTGGATTGCGCAGTAGAGGCAGGCAGACTTGTGGAGGAGATTTGAACCTGTGACTTGTTCAGATCTGAGCTAGTTTGTGTGTAACTGTTGGAGATAGTCTTGAGTACTTGTGAGGAGTATTGTATTATGATTGTTACATGTTCTCTATCATTATAATATACAGATAGTTGGGGGTTTTCAGCTATTTCTTTCCGCATTACATACTGTGTTGATATGTGTGCTTGATTATGTTTTAATGAGCGCATGCGACTACTTTCTATTTCCGTGTATTGATGATCAATTGTAGAAGAGGTTATGTATTATGCATGAAGATTAAATAGTGTGTAATCAGGATAATCTCAGAGAATAATTCAGCTATTATTCAAATTTCTACAACATTAAATGGCACAAATGTCTAAAAAAATCATCGTCGACGTTCAATTCCGTAAGCCAAGATAGTGGTTGGGGGAGTCCAAACGACTACGGTGGAGGAGTTATATATATATCAGAGGTGATATGAGGTGGAGGTGATGTATGGTGCAGGGTTTATAGCAGAGCAGTAGGTGGAGGGTATGAGGAAGGTAGCGGAGGGGCAGGCGGAGGGAACTGACATGTTGTGCAGGGGTAGGCGAGGGGTCGGTCGTGTTATGTAGGGGGGGGCGAGGGGGAGGAGGGGAGGCAGCGTGGAGCAAGAGGAGGGGATGGGAGCAGGGAGCGAGAGGAGAGAGGGAGATAGTGGGGAGTTAGAGGAGAGAAGGGAATGGGTGATGGAAGAGGGAGTGTTTCGGTTAGCAAGCTTTCAAGGAAATCGTATTCGATAGAAGATATTGCTTCATTTTTTACTCAATTTTATATAGAAGCAGTCCTTACAATGCTTTTTCTGAAAAATGTAGCCACATTAGAAATCTATGTTTGGAATATATATGCCCAAACACCAGAGCGAATATATTCTTGTTATTTGGAGTCACCTAATTCAGAGTTGGTTTCGCACCATCGAGCATTGGTTAGAATGTCTAATTTTGGACACAAATACAAGTATTGTGATAGATACATTCTGGTTGGATGTTGTAAGTGAGGCTTTTGGTGCAGCCAAAAATGAGGAAAAGCAACTTGATTCCTTTATGATTGTATAGTCAATGGAATCTTCATCTGGCAGGATTGGTGTTTTCGCAAATAGTGCTGCAAAGAAACATGATTTGCATCTGTTACCCTGGGCATCTGTGGCTGCCTGTATTTCAGATAATGTGACAAAGGATCACATCAGTGGTTGGACGTGCATTCTTCTCTCTTCCTCTATCGGTGAGAATAGGATTGCCAATACATGTGAATGGGGTCGTGCGAGCTATTTGGAAGGTGGAGGGGCCGAGCGAGCAAAGGTATATTGTAACCGAACCACAAACCATGGTAACTGGGAGTGGAGGTCTAGTATGGTCCGAAAGCGAAGAACACAGGACCACGATAAAGTGGTATGTTGTAGTGTAAATGAGCAGTGGAAGTATGGTGTGGAGGAATTAACAGTGATACACCTCGTCACTGTTCAAAACCCAAATACAAATCGAAGTTATGAGAATGAGTGCATTGAAACAATATTAACTTTGTTTTGAGTCTCTTTCTCCTTGCAGCCACATCAACGTCCAGTCCTCCACAAACTTCATACTATTCCACGCAGAGATTAGGAACACCATTGTTCATGCCATTATGGAGCACGCAACAATAATCAATATGACAAATATTCTTGCCTAGAGCTCCATTCCAATGACGTTAAATGACACAACCATCGTACATACATTCCAATTCATAAAAACCAGCTAGAGAATTGGTTTACAAAGGCCACATATCATGGCTCTGATACCATATTAAACACACCCACGGTAAATGGAGAACACACACATAGAAATATAGGATAAGCGTGAGTTATTTTATTATTCACCATAGATGTACATTTATAATACAATGGTGTGACTCTTGGATTCCACATTCCAAGGTCACTTGGACTCCTCTGTGATTGTTCACCTTCCACACCTACCCATAGAGGATTAGGTTTCCAACATCCCTGAAGAATATTTGGTACCTCTAGCTCTATTGGGTCTTCCCAAGAGCCGACACAGTTATCAAGATTCTGTTAATGGTAGAGATAAACTACCAAGTTGGGAGCGGTTATGATTTGATCGAGTGCAGGAAGAAATAAGGCGGGACAACAGAGATGGGACCTCATCCAAAGAAGAGGAAGAGCACCTTGCATTAGTCAGCAAAGGAAATAAATCCAAGGGAAAGAATTCCCAAGGAGAGGAGGGCAAGCAGAAATACTTATCGAATATAAATTTCTTTCACTATCATGAATTTGGGCACTATGCCACAAAATGTCCATAGAAGAAGGCAATCAAGTAGCCTATAGTAGCAACAGCGGGTAAAGTTATAGCTTCACAATTTGAAATTGATTTTACTCTCATTGCATGCATGGAAATCACAGTAATGGGAATCATGTCGTATCTTGATAGCAGTGCCTCATTCCACATGATGGGGAATAGATATTTATTTAGTGACTTGGAGGAGGACCTCAAGTAGAACATTGAGTTTGGAGACAATGGAAGGTATAACGCGAACGGTATCGGTAAATTTACTTTTCAGAGGGATTTTGGCTCCCCTCTCGGACTCAAGGATGTGATTCTTATTCCAGGACCAAAGAATAATTTTGTTTCCATCGCGGTGTTGGAAAATCATGGCTACGATGTGATATTCAAAAAATGAAATGCATTCCTAAGACACATCGCCACAGGACAGGTGAATCATATCGATGTATGATTCAAGAACATGTATGCACTTGAGGTACAAGATGCATGCAAAGACTTGAGGAGCAAGAAAAATGTTATATACTTGGTGGTTGAGAGGGAGCATGATTCACCTCTCAAAATGGAGCCTTAGAAGTAGCCTCAGCAAGTTGTGGAGCAGCCACAAATGAAGAAGCAAAGAGAAGACAAAGTGGAAACATCCACCTAAGCATAGACCTCCAGTAGGGGGGGATTTCGAGCTAAGTGGGTAGAGGGGGTACATGTAACCATACCTCCAAGTGTGAGGTGGGGCAATGTGAATCAATAGTCCTAGGAGTGCAGAAAATTGGACAGGGTCCATTGAGGTGTTTTTTTCCCATGGATCATTACCTTGCTATGTGGGCCCACAATATTCAGTAGCGGGAGGATCAATGTTAGTCAGATACTAAGGAGGGAAAAGAAGTGTTGAAAACAAAGCAGGAGGCTCAGTATCAGGGTCAGCAATAGCACATTTTTCCCAGTACACAGTTGCAAATTGATTCAATGATTATTTTTATTTATTTTTTATGTATGCTTCATAGTTGTAGATGTTGTAGTAGCAGCAGAAACAGAGAGAATTGTTTCATTCAATACATTCAAAGGGTTATGGATCGGGGTATATGTTAATCCCTTTCTTTCTAAGAGGAATTGTTGAAAATGCAACAAGAAATTCCTAATTTAATTTTCCCTTTGATTAAATTAGGAGAAAATTAAAATTCCACATCAACAGAAAACTTGAATGAGTTAACTGAGTTATTATCTCTCAGTTATCTTAGTTAATTCGAGTTGGAGGGAGAACTTGAGTTTTGTATAGTGATTCCTAAATTTTATGAGCCTAGGTTGAGTTAATTTCAGTTGTAACAATTTAATTCATTTAAATTGAGTTAAGGTCAGTTAAATTAGTTCAAACTGTTGGAGGAACTAGTTGGGGGTCTAGTAGTGGGGTGCAGCTTTAGTGTTCAACCATTTAATTGATCAATCAACTAAAAATTAACTCATGCATGCATGAAATTCGAGTTACCCAATTGAGATTCGAGTTCAAGGGTAGTGTACTATCAGTTGTATAATTATCCATGTTGTACAAGTGGTGCATGCAATCAGAGAAGGGCCTATAGGGATTACGCAGTTATGGATGTGTAATTTCCCTAAATAATAGGGGCTAACTCTCATGGAAACATTGAAAGTAAATAGGGACTTGGGTAGGCATGAAACTGGTTAAGTATTGACCAGAGCTGGCTTGTGAAGTAGAGAGATAGATTACACATGTGCAGAGGTTTCTCAGGCTTGAACAAGCATTGTATTTCTTCTCTATTTTATGACTAATGAAATACAGATAGGAAGGGGTTTTGATTTGTTTCTTTCCCCTAGATATATCCTCGTGTATGTGTGTTGAATCTTGATGCATGTTATTGATTTATGTTCATGATCGTGAATTTACTTCCGCAGATTGGTAGAGTATATTTGAGTCTTATGTTTTAGTAAATTTCATGAGCAGTTTGAATCTACAATTAAATTCTACACCTAGGGCATATAATCCTCGAACTAATAAACAACCATGCGGAATTTAAACCTTGAATCTCACAATTTACATAGTACTTCATAAAATAGCAATCAACAATAATAATGTTATAGTGAATGAAGTAGTATTATAATATTATATAATAATATTAATACCATATAAATATACTATTATCTATGAAAATAAATATGAATATGAGTGCTAAAATAAAAATCTATAAATATGCTTAAAATGCTATAAATTAAAAAAATTAAAAATAAAATTTAATAATATTATAGTATTAATATTAATAAGATTATAAAATATGAGTATTAATATTAATAATGACAATAATGTTGTAATATTAATACAATAGTATTTGAAGTATAGACATAATTATTAATATAAATGTTGGTAATAAAGTATGAGAAATGTAATGCATGTCTAATATGTTTTTACGGACCTTTCCAGAGAGGAAGAAAATTATGCGTGTTTCTGAGCTGCGCTGCTAGGTCAAGTTACTAAGCAGCGTTGCTGCCCCCTGCGGCGGCCTGCCTAAGGCCCGATCCCATGGAGACGCAGGGCTCTCCCAAGGATCCCCCACTGCCGCCTTCTTCCCCTGATTTTGATGCATTTAATCAGCTTCTGGCTGGTTTTCCCCTAAAGAAAAAAAATGAAGCAACTAAATTCGTTAAGAAGCTCGAAGATATCCCAGAGATTTCTTTGCCTCCAGAGACCCCCATCCAAGTAGCTTTGTCTCTGGTTGATCGTGGTCTCATTGGCCAATTCACGGGGCTTTGGCCTTCTCCGAAAACTACTGAGCAATGGGTCAACAGGAACTGGGCTCCTCTGATCAAGCAAAGTGTTACATCTTACTTTCTCGGGCGAGGGTTCTTCCTCTTCGAATTCTCTTCCAAAGAAGACAAAGATTTGATCTTCCAAAATGGGCCATATTTCATGGGCCCTCAGGGCCTCTATCTGAACAAATGGACTCCGGATTTTGATCCGGTAGTCGATTTTGCCAACGTTGTCCCGGTGTGGGTTCGGCTCCCGAATCTCCCAGTTCATTGCTGGAACTGGGATTCCTTGAAACACATCGGCAACGCTCTTGGGAAATTCATAGATCGGGCAAACAACAAGGACCAGTATGACTATGCTAGAATCTACATAGAGGTAGATCTAGAGGTGGGCTTCCCAGAAGCAATCAAAGTCAATGTTGGTAGCTGGTCTCATCTGCAGATCTTGGATTATGAGAAATTTCCATTCAAATGCAGGAAATGCCATGTTCATGGACACTTTGCTAGAAACTGTCCATCCAACGCAGAGCCAGAGAAAGGAAATGAAGAGGTTTGGAACCAATTCAAGCGTACAAATATCAATCACAAAGGTCAAAAACTGGGAGGACCCAATGGAAAAGGCCCTCTTCAGGCCAATGCTCAGTGCCCCCCTCCCAAAAAGGCTCAAGAAAATAAGTTCGATCCTCTAAGCCAGCAAATAGAAGAAACTCAGGAGATTGAGACCCAAAAACCAGTCTCTCCAAGCATAGGCACTCCCTCAACGTCCCCTAAAGGAACAAGTGTTGATGATCCCAAAGGCATGACTTTAGAAGATGAGGAAGAAGAACAGGAAACGAATGAGTCAGAGGAGGAAGGATAAATAGGAGAGTCTCAAACCTCGGTAAGGAGATCCACAAGAGGTCGCAAAACTGACAGGGAAAAAAGAGAGCAGGAGACTTACAAAGACAAGCTACAAGGCAGCTAGCCAACTCTGGAAAAACTGCTAGCCTCAAAGCCTAGGATGACGAAAAATCAGCCTCAAGGCTCCAAGGGAGCCCATCAGAAACATAAATAATGAAGGTCATCTACTGGAACTGCAGAGGTATGGGGAGAAAAGTTAAGGAAGAAGCCATTAGAAGCTTAATAAGAATAGAATATCCAAACATACTTCTCGTCCAGGAGACCAAGCTGGAAGACGCAGTCTTCCTGCATGCAAGTAAGAAACTTTGGATCAAAAGCGAAGTAAGAGAAATCTCTGCCCGGGGAGCCTCGGGAGGGCTTGGCACTCTATGGAATGCCAGCAAATTTGCAGTCATCTATGAGGCTAGCAATACTCATTGGTTGCTGCTTAAAATGCAGAATATGGACACCAAAGAAATTTTTTGCCTTGTCAATGTTTACTCTCCAGTCAATGTTGGGGAAAAAAAGGACTGTTGGGATTCTATAAGGCAGCAAGCAGACTTGGCAAACCTGGAAAATATAATTATTGCTGGAGATCTCAACCTCACTCTTCACTCGTCTGAAAAAAGAGGAGGCACCGTAGTCCGAGATCCGGTAAGGGAATGGGCGGAGGATCTTATGCAGGAATGGGAGTTTTGGATATCAAACCTTCCTCCGGTAAGTACTCTTGATCTAACAAAAGAGTTGGTCCAGGTCATATTGCTGCCAGATTAGATAAATTTTTCATCCAAAGCTCCTTTCTGTTACTAGGATTAGAACCTAGAATGCACATTCTCACAAACAGCATCTCGGACCATAAGCCCATAAAGCTAGAACTACTGTCTCATCTAGATCTGGGCCCTATTCCTTTCAGATTTATTCCCCTCTGGGTCAAGGAGCCAGATTTCATGCAATTAGTCAAGGACTGTTGGAGACAGCCAGTCAAAGGATCTCCTTTCTTTTTCTGGGAGGAAAAGCTTAGAAGGGTGAAAGGAGCTCTAAAACGATGGGCCAAAACCATGTCCAATCCTGCTTCAGAAAGGAAAACCATCAAAGCTTCTCTAGCCTCTCATCAACTTCAAATGGAGAACGCTATAGTCACGGAGGAGCTTCTAGATCAAGAGGCTCAGCTGCAGCAGAGTCTTCATAAGGCCTGTTTAGTCGAAGAAGAATACTGGAGATTAAAATCTCGAAATCTTTGGCTCAAAGTAGGGGACAGGAATTCTTCTTTCTTCCATAAACAAGCCCAGGCCAGGAAATGCTTCAACACGATATCTGAGATCAAGGAGGATAACGTTACCCACAAGGAATTTGAGGACATCAAGAAAGCAGCCTTTTCTCATTTTCAAATCTTGTATAGTGAGGACACGGATATGGACCAATATTTAGATCTGTTAGAAATTGTTCCACCTTCAATCTCTCCTCATATGAATGAGATCCTTGAGGCCAAAGTTTCCAAAAAAGAAGTTAAAAATTCCCTCTTTTCCATGGAGCCGGATAAGGCCCCTGGACCGGATGGCTTTACTGCCAGGTTCCTTCAAGTTTGTTGGCTGATAGTTGAAAAGGACCTATTCAAAATGGTCCAAAAATCCCAAGATAGTCAGAAAATCGGAGGCAGCACAAACTCAGCTTTCTTAGCCCTCATCCCCAAGGAGAAAGGCGCCAACAATTTCAACAGATTCCGTCTGATCTCCTTATGCAATACAGGGTACAAGCTAATCACCAAAGTAATTGCAAATAGACTGAAGCTCATCCTTACCAAAATCATTCCGGAGAATCAAGGAGGCTTCATCCAAGGGAGGCAGAGCGTGGACAACTTCACCCTTGTTCAAGAGGTGATTCACTCAAGTCTGCATTGAAATGAACAAGGTATTGTTATCAAACTCGGCTTAGCTAATGCTTTTGATCGAGTAAATCATAGCTTTTTTTTAAAAGTCATGAGCAAGTTTTGTTTTGGAGTAAACTTCATTAAATGGACCCGGGCATGCATCTCGGAGCCATGGATAGCACCTCTAATAAATGGCAGAGCCACTGAATTCTTTAAAGCTTCGAGAGGGCTTAGGCAGGCGTGTCCACTCTCCCCTCTGCTCTTTTTCATCCAAGCCTCTGTCCTCAGTTTTCTCTTAGACAAAAAGATGCAAGATCAAGATATTAATGGACTGTGTATAGGAAGAGGGGTCAAAAACATAAATCACACCCTATTTGCAGATGACACCCTGTTATTGGGAGTTGCTACTCTTTCCTCAACCATCAAATTTAAAGCAGTTCTGGATGAATTCTGTGAGGCCTCGGGCAGCGTCTTAAACAAGAACAAATGTCACATCTACAGTTGGAACACATCGCCCAGATTGCTCTCTGCTATTTCTAGATGTCTGGGCTTTGCAGCCTCCTCTTCTTGGACCTCTTTCAAATACTTGGGCCTCCCTGTTTATCATAAAAGATCTGTAAGTAAGGACTGGCTTCCACAACTTGAAAAATTCAAGACCAGGATCCAAGCCTGGGGATACTCCTAGCTCAACATGGCAGGTAAATCTGTCCTGATAAAATCTATGCTCACCAGTATCCATCTATTTCAATTTTTTGTGCTTCTTGCTCCGGCAAGCATATTAAAAAAAATGGAGTACATTCGGAGGTTCTTTTGGAAGGGAGGCAAACAGAATGAAAACAAACTTCCCCTTGTCAGTTGGGAAACCATCTCCAAGCCATTGTGGGAGGGTGGTTTGAATTTAAAAAAACTCTATCAGCAGAATATAGCTATGGGAGTGAAGATAATTTGGAAGATCATTGCGCCCAAGCTAGGCTGGGCTCAATTGGCTCTCTGGAAAAAATATTTCAGAGGTCCTCGTTCTAGCTGTTTGGACAACTTGATCCATCTGCCTAACTCATCTTTCCTCAAACTGTATGCTAAAGCTGCTCCTCTAGTCAATGCGCACTCCTTCCGGATTCCAGGAAACGGTAAAAAGATTAACATATGGACAAACAAAATTATTAATATGGATCCCATTGAAGACAGAGCCCCCATTAGAGCGTTGTGTTGCTGGATGGAAGGAGAGGGGCTACGCTCGTTGTGGGACATCTCGCTGTGGAGCGATTCTGATTGGGTAGGCTGGAAACGTATTGTCGTGTCGGATCATCTGCATAACGAATGGTCCACACTACTTGATCTCCTTCATGGTTTGGCGCCTTCGCACATAAGGAAAAGAGATTCGAGAGGCTGGGGGCCGAATACCAGAGGGTACGTTGTCTCCATGGGAAATGCTAAGCTGCGAGAGAGACCTTTCATTCCCCTTGACCCAGTACCTTGGCATGGTGTCTGGTGTTTTCCTTCGTGGCCCAAAGTTGACTTCTTTTCTTGGCTTTTATGTCATGGAAAAATCCTCACGTATGACATCCTGCAGAAGAAAGGGTTTCGCGGCCCCTCCAAATGTTCGCTATGTAATGAAAATGCAGAGAGTGATGTCCACTTAATGCTTGAATGCAGATTCTCTATGCAGATTTGGTCCACCTTCATTCACAATCTGGATCCCAGCATTTTTCTCCCTTGCTCTACTGCTGATCTATTTTCTAAATGGGCGAACAGGTATCCTGGTCCTCCACCCAAAAACTAGATAATCAAAGTTGCATGGTCTGTCCTTCCAAAGGTAATTTGCTGGCAGATCTGGCTTGAACGAAATAGAAGAATCTTCAGAAATACTGAACAGAATCACAAGGCATTAGAAATCAAGATTAAATGTCACCTAAAAGAGTGCTTGATTGATTTAAAAGATGATTCTAATCGCAGCCAACAGGACATTACTTGGGGTTCTTTTCTTGATTTTCAATTTCAAACAGCAGTTAGGAACGTCCCTCCTCCCAAAGACTGGAAAATAAGAAAATCTGAAACAAACTTTCAAGACTGGCTTACATCACATTCAAGACACTCCCTCTTTTTTTATGGGGCAGCAAAGGGACATCCAGGCAAAGCTGGTGCAGGAGGCGTTGTTGTAAACCCAGTTGGGGAAAAAATTCACTCTTTTGCTTGGGGGCTAGGTCTTTCAACCAGCATTCAAGTTGAGGCTTTGGCTCTCTTTCAAGGTTTCAAGCTTCTCAAAGATTTAAACATAAGTGAAGAAAATTTTATTGGCGATTCCTAAATCATCATAAATGCAATGGTCTCCAACTCTCCAGCTTTGGACCTCAAACTTGCAAGGCTGATAGCCAAAATTAAGTGCCTGGAAAACGCTTTTCAAAAGCTACATTACTTTCATGTGTTGAGAACTCATAATAAAGAGGCGGACTTGGAAGCCAACAAATTTTCCCTCCTCTCTACTGGGGTCAAGATGAAAGACGAAGAAGAATGATGGGAATCCATTCCATAAGCTGATTTGTTGTCATGTATTACTGCTTACTCTTAAATCAATTTGTATGTATCTTCAAGTTGGGGAAAATCTCTGAAATTGAATCTATAGTTACCTCATAAAGGAGGAAGTCTCCAAGATTTTGCTGCATGCTCAACCTTAGCGGTGAGGTGCAACAGGATTTAGACATCCTCAATGTAACCAGATTTTCGGAATTCAGGCCAAGTTTAATATAATACTCCATAACTGTTACTGTAAAAAAAAAGAGAAAAGAGTATGAGAAATGTAAATATTAATATTAATACTATAGAAATAATATTAAAGTATTATAAATATAGATATAAAAGCTCAAAAATATAGTAATGGTAAGAGCTAGATATATTATAATAGTAAAGAACCATATATATATATAATAAAATAAATATATTATAATAAATGATTGGGGTTAGGGAAGGGGGAGGTGGACAAAGGAAGGAGGAACAATACAAAATAGAGAGATTAGGGGTTTAGTTTTATGATCATCTCATCTCATTCTTGTATATACGTTCTATTGTATAAGAAATTGGCACCCTTAAAGAGGCTTATCTTTCTTTCTTATATCTATTTATCAAGGGGTGGAACCTATTCTCTCTCTATTTTTAGGCTATTTTGCATTCCTTGCCTATCATTTGGTATCAAAGACTATGATCCTAGGGTTTTTCTCCTTCAATCAAGACAAGTTGGCATTTTCTCTATAAATATTATCTATGATATTTCAGATACAAAATTTTGGGGACACTAAGATGAAATATTAGTGTACATATTAAAAAAAATTCAAGATCTAGATTTTTGGACTTTTGGAGGGGCTTATGGAAGATAGGGTTTGTAACTAATCTCGAAATATATTTTAAATAATTGATATTTGTTATAGCATTATTTTTCACCCTCATGTGATTCATGATTGTCTTTTTGTGTATTTTATTCAGACTTGAATAAAAATTCATAAACAATGTTTAAATCCATACGAGTATCTCCAGACTTTCATGATGACATCTGCAAGGTCCATATCATAATTTCAGCATTATGCCATTAAAATCATTACAAATATATATACTTCCCTAATTTAAAGGTGCAGACTGATAACAGCTACATTAATTCAACCACCCAGCAAGTAACTATTGTTTCATGATTGAAACTACTTTGAGGAAACAAAAAGCTCTCATGTACATAGCTAAGGAGAGAGAGAAATTATAGATGTTCTCTTTCTAATTTGGGCTTCTAATTCCAAGTTTGATTTCCGGCCTCTATCCTGCACTTCCTAGATTTTTACAAGAAACCTTTGTTTCTACACGGAGATGTTCATCGGTTTATATGTCATCTCGAGTATTTATGATCTTAAGTATCTTGGCAAGGCAAGGCGGAGACGGATCAGACGACGAAGTGCATTCGAAAAGATGGTGGAAGGATTCGGGTGAATCTCTCCACCTGTATTTGTACATATTTGTTGAAAGAACCATCTTGTTCTCGAATTCACGTGTTAATATCTGCTTGCATATGTGAAAAGATTATTAATTAAGCATTTATTATTGTTTATATGATGTTTCACATGGATTACACTGACATTTAGAAGAAATATATGATGTACAACTAGATTTCCGTGCACGTTTCTTCTTGATTTTCAGGTTGAAGAGGAAGAAGGGTTGATGGGGGTTTGGACCCTTAGGGATCTACATCAAACGTAGGACCTACGGGTGAGTTCTACTATCGATGTTCTCTAGTTTTCGGTATACGAGTGTGGTTGTGTGAGTCCTTCTTGAATAGCGTGCCCTGATCTGTGGAGGTTTTGACCCAACGACCTCTAGGGAGTTATTTCCCGAAACAGAACTGGCGACTCCACTGGGGATCGCATTCTTGTGATTCCCCTGTTGGGTGGTTTCAGCTGTTTTAAAGGTTTCCAACAGTTTTAATCATTATTTCCAGTCCAGTTAGCTTTTTCTCAGTCAGACTAAAGACCTGGTTCTTTAGCCAGGCTTGATCATTTTTTATTTTTCATTATTTACCTTTCCATATGCAAGTTTACCTCTACAAAGTCGCGAATACACGCAGTTTTTGTTAAAGGAAGTCGCGTATACGCGCGTTTCCTTTGACACAGGCGCCTATACACGCTTGTTGAAAAGCTGATAAGTAGCATATGCCTGGGCAAAATTTGAAATTTTTTATTTCTTGACTTTTTAGTCTTGTCTGCCTGTGGAGACCTGTTCCTGCGGTGTCTTTATAGTCTCTGGATTGTGTTAATAGTGGCTATTGGTCTTTTTCTCTCTTGTTTGGTTGAAGACTGGCTTATTTGGCAAATCTTGTTTTTTGGTGCTTGCATTTTTTGTTCGAGTACCAAGATCTCTTTCTAGAGATTCTTCGTTGTTCTTCTTTATCAGGACAGAGAGCTTCTGCTCATATGCTCTTTCCTCACTTTATGTTTTGCTTTGCACTTTAATTTTTGCCTACTTTTCGGTTAGTTTTCTTGATTTCATGTGACTAGGTCTTGTTGCAATTTTTGAAGAGTCATTTTTGGGTCTTTGAAGTTTTTTTGCTGCAAGATTGTGCTATTCTTCTGGGCTGAGTTGCTGAGTTTCTTGTCTTCCTTTTTGCTCGTATAAATCTTGCTACTAGTTGGCACTATAAGATTTGGAGCATTTTGTTGAAGTTTTTCTTGAAATTCAGAGATTGTTTGGCTTGGTAATTGGATAGTTTTCTTGGTCTCTTTGAAGTCTTCTTTTATAAAATTCAAAAAGCTCAAAAACATTTTGTTTTGCCTTTGCTTTTGTTTTGCATTTTTGTTTTGGTTTCTTTTCATCTTTTGAATCTTTGTTGAGATTTCTTGCCTTCGGTTTCTGACTTGATTTGGGAAGGGAATTTTCATTGGTTTCTTTCTCTTGTTTCGGGCATATTTTGGTGTCTTTATACTGAGAGTTTCTGATTTTGGGAACTAGCTTTGTGGACAACCAGAAAAGTGATAAAACTGAAGTATTATTTGGAAATTTCTCTTTTCTTTGGTAGGTTTTGCATCTTAGAATTGGCATGCTCTTAGTAATTTTCATTAGGTGCACTTAAGCATTTAGTCTTTTTCATAATTTTTGCGAGTGTGAAGTTTGTTATATGAAAAGAAAAAAATATAGTCTCATAGAACCCGTGTAGAAATTTCTTTTCATCGAAAGGCAATTAGTGCATTTGCATGTAGTTTGGTTTTCATTAATTTCTTTTCTGCGTCATAAAACATCACGAGTTTCATTTCCATATTCCCTTGACTTAATATAACAGCCAACTAAAATAAGCACATTAATTTAAAAACAACTAGCAAGTTTTTTTATTAAGTGTCATACACCAACTAGCTAGGTTGTAGGGCCCTGGATTAGGTGTGTGGAGAGTTAACTCTCCAAGGCCACTCAAACTAAAACATAGAAGTTTATTAAATGAGCAAAATCCAACTCCGTTAGGTGGACCGGGAAAGCTCTCCTCCAGAGAGTCAAGCGCAAGGGGAAGTGAAGGCCGAGAAGAGAGATACCCCCTCTCTGATTTGTTGGATCTTGCCTCAAGACCGTTCCGCCCGGCTGCTGACATGGATTGGTGCCCATAGTTTCCATTCCTAGGTTCCACACAGGTGACTGCGGGGGGGAATACCCGTGGTACCTGAGGAAGACGTCGTATCACTTCCAGCAGTACTTTTGGAGGGTGCCCCGGCGAAGCTTGGGTACTTGCACCGAAAAAGGTTGTTGTTAGGAGGTCGGCGTAACTGTCTCTGTTACCTTCGCTAGTAGGCCTGGGCCGTAATTATCCCAGACTACTTTCGGGAGGTCCTATTTTTCGCTTTCTCGTATTTTGGTGTCCGGTCCTAATCACCCGGAGCGGAAATACCTGAAGGCTTCTTGATTGGCTGTATCTTAGGGATTTTTGTAGTGAGTGCTCTTTGCTCCTAGCTTGCTTAGCTTTATAATTTTTTGAGTCTAATTAAATTTATTAAAGTGGCTGATCAAGCGCCTCATCGGTCGAGGAGAGTTCGGGGGTTATCTTCCGAAACTGTTGAGCCTTCTTCAAGAAGGCGTAGGAGTAACATAGCAATTGAATATCACCCTGTGGTATCTGACGCAGTGGAGAGAGATCGTCCACAAGGGCTTGAAGGTTTCGTAGTTGGTTCTGGTGTTGGTTCCGAGAGGAGCGTTCCGCTCACCTCGAGAGTCTTATTTCCGGGAGAGTTAGGAATAGAAGTAGAGGAAGTACCTGAGTCTCCTCAGTCACTTCCATCTCCTCTTCCTCCTGATTATCCGTTTGTTGTTGAGTACATCGGACCTGAGTCAAGAAGCCCAGAAAGTCCTTATCCATCTTATTCATACCTTTCGATGGCCACGACTGGGAACGCGGCTTCAGCTGTGAGTGCTGCAAGCATTCAGACTCCTGCTTCAGTTGAAGGAGGAGGCACAATTTCTATATCTTCGATTGCCTCTAGTACTACTGTGTTTGGCTCTGGTTTCACCCAAGCACATGATTCTCAATCTGGTCCCTTTTGTTTTGGAATGCCCACTACTGGGATTCCTTCGTTTTCCTTTTCCGCTGTTGCAACTGCGTCTGCACCCATGTCTTCCATGGCTAGTGAATCAGCTTCTTTTCAAGGGTTCCCCTTTGGAACTAGGCATATTCCTAGTTCAAATCCTTATTTAGGGTCTTTTCCTCTTACTTCTCAGACTCAGAGTTTTAACCCTTGGTCTGGAGGTCAGAGTTCGACTACCTTTACAGGTTGGAACCCTGTATTTACAGCAGTGGGGGCAGGGAATCAGTTTTACGCTGGTCAACAAGGGAATGTTTCTTTCCCTTCGTCGAGTGCTTATCAGACTTTTTCCCCTCTTTCCAACGCTTGGAACCCCTATCAGGGGCTTTCCTCTTCATTCATTACTTCGGGGGGGGGGGAACTGGTCCGGTCTTTGGTAACTCTACGTTGGGAGGGGGTCCTTTGGCCCAACATTTACTACGAGTTCCTTTTGGCAACCTGGTGCCTCATCAAATCCAGGGTACTCTTTTCAGAATGTATGGAATTAATCCCATCAAGGATGGAATCCTCAGGCTCCTCCTCGTTTACCTTTTATGGCAACGTTGAACTTGCCAGATTTGTCAAAATTGACGAATGATCTGATCCGTTATAGTCCGGGGTGGCCTCCGGTTCCTACCAAACTACCTTCAGACATTCCAAAGTTTGAAGGCAAGAATGGAGAGGACTCGACTAACCATATCACCACTTTCCATTTATGGTGTTCATCTAACTCCCTGATCGACGATTCGATTAGGTTGAGATTGTTTCAACGCACCTTAACTGGAAACGCTGCCAAGTGGTATATTGAGTTAACTGGGGGCAGTTTTGCTACTTTTGGAGATCTGGCTACGACATTTCTAAATCATTTCCAGTTGCATGTCCGTTATGATGCTGGGACTGAACTCCTAGCTAATTTTAAGCAGGACGATGCAACCCACATTTCTGATCATATTCAGGAATGGTTGAGAAGGAAGAGGCTTATTAAAGCTCATATTCCAGGAGAATTCCTTTTGGAATGGTTTCTGAAATCTCTGCAGTCATATATTTATAAGGATGTATCCCTGTCCGGGTATTTTCTGAGGAACAGGCCATTTTTAGGGCCCAACAACTTGAATTGATATATTCTCAGTCTGGAGTCCTTCATAAATATTTGCCTATTGCTCCTCGCTCCAAATTAGACTTGTCCAAGACTAAACCTGGTCCTCATGGTGATGGACTTATTGGGTCTATCAATAGTGGTGTAGCTAACCTGCTTAGTCAATTGCAGCAGTTGTCTATACAATCTGCTTCTTCTGGTCAGGCTATGCCTGTTGAGTCATCACCTTCTCAATCTTTGTCGATAAATTCCGTTCAGACTTCTAACCCTAAATAAAATCAACAATCTGAAGGGAAGAAGAAGGGACGTAATAAGAAAAAGGGCAAGAATGGGAAGGGTAATGCAAATAAATCCAACGAGCATGTTGGTGAGGGTCCAAAGGATAAAAAGAAAGTGAAGTTTCCATGCAAATTATGTGCTAGAGACCATCTTACTCACCTTTGCCCTAAAATTCAGGATCTGCAGCGCTTGTTAGCTCAACATGGTTCTTCTAGTTCCCAGGCTGTGTTGACAAACCCTTTTCCCCAAGGGCAACAGCGAGTTGTTGGCGCGAATCAAAATACTGGGGCTTCCTCTAGGGGCACCCAGGAAGGGGAAACTCCGTCAAACATATACATGATGAGTGCTCATGCCGATATCGCCACGAGATCCCGTGATTATGGCGAAGATGAGTCTTCGAAAGCCAAGGGTGCTCCTGATGGTACTGAGTCGCTTCATATTACGAGGCCTACTATTGAGCCTATACCTCGGATGCCAAAAGCATCTACTAAGTGTACGACGATTAATCCAAATGCTAGGGCTGCCCAGAACTACTCTATTGTGGAAGATATGGTGCAGAGTCCTTGTGCCATGTCGGCTCTTGAGGTGCTCCAGTCTTGTCCGGCTCAGCGCAGTGCTCTTGTTGTGTAACCAGCTCCAAAAATAGAAGAAAGATCAACGCCTTAGAAATGAGCCACTTCGAGGGGGAAACCTCCAATACATTACATAAATGAACAATTCTTGGATGATACAATTTTAAAAACCTCCTTTCTATATATAGGATTCCATGGGGCCATAATGTAATCCTAGTAGGCCTGATAACCAATCCCTATGGCCAGGCTTTAACAGCTAATTAAGAAGGCACAATAATAACAATATGGGGGTTACAGGGGTACAATAATAACAATAAGGGGGTTACACTAACAATAATAAGGGACTATACTAGTAGTATAGGGACCTAACATGCCCCTCTTCTTTAAAAAAGTGTTGTCCTCAATGCTTGAGTGGCTCTAGGTGCTTCTGTATAAAATTCTCATCCTCCCATGTAGAATATTCAGTGGGTAAGTTCTTCCACTTGATGAGATACTCTGAAATTGATCGATTCCGTAGCTATCGAGTTCTTGTTTCTGTTCACTTCATTGTTCCAATAATATACTTTCCTTCCTCATCAAGTTAAATAATATTGTGTTTTTGAAGCGGTTGAGATTTCTACCAACCTTCTTTAAGCATGAAACATGGAAAACTGGGTGCACTCGAGAAGAAGCAGGAAGCTCAAATTTGTATGCCATAGTACAATATTTTGCAACACCTTGTAAGGACCATAGTACTTTGGTGAAAATTTATTATCCTTCTTAGCTTGCTTGAGGGACATTTGTTTGTATGGTTGTAGCCATAAAAATACCCAGTCTCCTACATCAAAAATTCTGTCACTGTGATGTTGATATGCTTGTTGTTTCATTCGATTTTGTGCCAAATTTAGGTTGTCCTTTAAGAGTTGGAGAACTTGTTGTTGATGCTCGATGTGATATTCCACTACTTGAACCTTATAATTTTCTCTTAAAGATGATGTGATGGATGATGGATGATATCCATTAAGAGCCATAAATGGAGTCATTTTTGCTGTAGTATAGAAGGAAGTGTTATACCACCATTTAGCCATAGGTAACCACTTGACCCATTGTTTTTTTTTATCAGATACAAAACAACGAAGATATCCTTCCAAACATTTGTTCCCCGATCTCAGTTTGACCTTACATCAGTTAGGGATGAAGATGACTATGAGCTTTAATTAGGCTACCCAAACAAGAAAATAACTCCGTCCAAAAATTTCCCGTAAAAATGGGATCTCTGTTGCTCACAATAACCCTTGGGCTTCCATGTAGCTTTTGAATTCTATCCACAAATGTAGTATCAATTGTACTTGCTTTAAATGGATGAGATAATGCACAAAGTGTGCATACTTGGTAATTCTATCAACTACCACCATGATGAAATTCTTGCCTTTGGACTTCGGTAAACCTGTGATAAAAACCATTGAAATCTCCTCCCAACGTTGACTTGGAATGAATAAAGGTTGTAGAAGTCCCAGGGTCTTAATTGTCTCCACTTTATTCTACTGGCAAACCAAACATTCCACCACAAACTTTTGAATATCAGATTTAAGGCCATCCCAAAAAAAATCTTTCTTCACCATGTGGTAAGTTTTTAAAAATCACAGTGCTGTCCTCAGCATTAAAAAAGGAGAAGTGTGCAATTCAGGAAAGAATCTTTTTTTTTGGTTGGGAATTCTTGCAAGAATATAAGTGATCTTTGTACCATAAGGAATCATTTTAATAAATGTCGAGATGTACTAGGATCTTGCGCAACTTTTGAATGAGTGTCCACACTTCTTCATCCTTCTTCCATTCATCCCTTGTTTTGGTTATCCAATCTGGTTGGATAATATAAATGGCACAAATAAATGCTTCCACCTCTTCATCCTTTCTTGAGAGTGCATATGCAACAACATTTAGCTTCCCTTTCTTGCAGATGATTTCAAAGTCATAACCCAACATCTTTGTGACCCATTTTTTCTACTCTTATGAAGATAGTCTTTGTTCCAAAAAGTGTTCAAGACTATCATGATCAGTTTTTACCTTGAAGTGTCTTCCCATTAGGTAAGGTCTCCATTTCTTTAGTGCATGTAGTATTGCCAACATTTCCTTCTCATGAATAGCTTTATGTAAATATTTTCCTTTGATTAGACAACTTTCAAAGCAATGGGTCTTCCTTCTTACAATAAAACAACACCAATTCCATTTCCTAAGGCATCACATTCCACAATAAAGGTTTTTGTGAAGTCTGGCGTAGCTACGACCAGTGCTAGGCACATTGCCTCTTTAAGATGTTCAAAGGCCTTAGTTGCTTCTAGAGTCCAAGAAAATGCATCTTTCTTCAATAATGATGTTAGAGGTGCCGATATTATCCCATAATTGTTAAAAAACTTGCAATTATACCCTGTTAACCCCAAAAATCCTCGAAGATGATTAATGGTTGTGGGGATTTTTCATTCTTTAATGGATTTAATTTTGTTAAGGTCTACCTGAACACCCTCATGGGATACAATATGACCAAAATATTCCACCTCTTCTACTCCAAAGAAACATTTGGATTTTTTTCATATAATTGTTTCCTCTTTGCAATAGTTTGAGCACCATTGTCAACATGTTCAACACCCAGTCCTTCCAAGACAATTGTAGATTAGTATATCATCAAAAAATAATAGCACAAATTTTCTAAGGAAGGGTTTGAAAATGGAATTCATCAACCCTGGAAATGTAGAATGTGCATTGGTAAGGCCAGAAGGCATGACCAAATTCATAATGACCCTCATGAGTTCGAAATGATGTTTTCAGAATATCTTCAGTCTTCATTCTAATTTGATGATATCCTGAATGAAGATCCAACTTGGTAAAATAAATTGCTCCATGCAATTCATCCAATAATTCATCAATCATAGGAATGGGAAATTTATCTTTAATAGTGAGCTTATTGAGCTCCCTAGAATTTGGACACATGAGCCATGATCCATCCTTCTTGTGTACCAAAACTACGGAGACGGAGAGAAAAGAACTTTATTAGGTTGAATTATACGCCTCTAACATTTACGCAATCATCGTTTCAATTTCGCTCTTTTGGACGTAAGGATATCTATAAGGCACGATGTTTTGAGGAACACTTCCTGGAATCAAATTAATAGCATGATCATGATCACGAATAGGTGGGAGTCCTTTGGGAGTTTCAAACACCTTGGAATGATTGTCCAAGAGTTGTTGGAGATCTGCAGAAATAGATGATTTTGATGTTGGAACTTCTAGTGAGCATAATTGTGCAATGACGCCTCGTTATTTTTTTAGAAGCTTTGTCATGACATTAGAGCTTATCTTCCTTCCCTGGCTTCAGCAACTGCCACAGTGGTCGACTTTATAACCATTACAAAGAAAAAATTTCGAAAAGTTCTTGAAGAGGCCAAAAGCCTCTACCAGATCCCCAAATATTGTAACCATTGTACTCCTAGTACAACATCAGCCACCTCCCATAAGAATGGAAAGCATTGGACTAGTCAATACATATTCGCCCATGGTTAGCTTGAGATTATGGCATTATCCAGAGCAATTTACAGTTCCTCCATTTGCAACCATCACTTGACATTCCGGTGCTGGGTATAGGAAATAATTTAATTCCTTGGCTACCTTACAATAAATAAAATTATGGGTGCTACCTGAATCAATCAACACGATTACCTTTTTTCTTCTTGATTTTTCCTTGTATCTTGAGAGTTTGAGAATTAATTAATTCCTGCGATTCTGCATTACGATATGGTCGGACTCATTTCTTCCTCTTCTAGGGTTGGTTCCTGGTGTATATCTTCTTCTTGTTCATTTTCTTCTTCCTCTTCACAATCTATGTAAAATAATTTCTTCTCAGCACACTTATGAACTTTAGTGTATTTTCTATCACAACTATAGCAAAGCCCTTTTGCTCTTTTTTCTTCCAATTTTTGTGGTGCCAACCTTGTAGGTTGTGTAAATCTAGGTGTAGCAACACTTCCTTCTTTATAGAAGTGAGTGGTAGGCTTCCTTATCACCATAATTTTACATTCGATTTTTCTTGCCAACCTGAATGCCTTATCCAATGAATCAGGTTCCAAAATACGAACTTCATGTTGGATGTTATCTTTTAAAGTACCTATGAAGAGATCAATCCTGTGTTCCTCTGGAATATTAGTTACCCTTATATTCAATTTTTGGAAGTCCTCAATGTCTTTGCTTACTAAACCCTTTTGTTTGAGATTTATCAATTGGCTAAAGGTGTTGCTCTTTGTATCCTCATAATGTGCTATCATTTCCTCCGTAAAAATTGACCAAGTGACAATTTTTTTACGGGACCAAAGCCATCGATACCATACAAATGTTTTTTGTTCTAAATGTAAAGTTGCAATGCACTTGCTCTTGTAATTTTGATATGTCATGTTGCCATTCTTCGTCTTCATGAGTCACAGTAGAGCCTTCTAAACGCTTAATGGGAGTTGAATTATTTTTAGGGGCCATTTTAGAATCCAATACTGATATCTATTCTACAATATTCCCTTGGAATCAATTCAACTTGATTCTTCAAACAAGACTTATGCAATTGGAAAAAAAATACACACCTTTTACTTGCTTTTTAGGAGCTCTGTATTGAAATTGAATTATATCTGTAATTGAGAATCTTAAATATCTGAAATTCACTGCTGTAGTAGCCTTCTAAACTGTATTTCAAATGCCACAGATATGATCTGATTTGGATTCTTCAAGACAAAGTTATTTCCAATCTCCCACAATGACCCAACTTTGGACTGGTTCAGTAGAGCGAACTTGTACGGATTGCCACGTGTCACTGTTTTGTCCTTCATCTCTGAAATTGATATACAAGAAACTGTGGTCTGCGTAATTGCAACCACTTTTTACGGCACTCCAATCTGATGCCCAGAGAGAGAGTTATTGAACTTTTCCCACGATCACCTCTTTGAGATGAAATTCAGGAGCCTGAAAAAGCACTACCTTCCACAGATCATATCTCCAAAAATATTGCGAACCAAGCTCTGAAATTTTTTGACGAATTTCCTCAGGATTTCTGCTTCGCACCATATGAATTTCAGACTCTGAAACTTCGTACAAAAAATTTTATAGCGCAATTGCCACGATGACCTGTTTATGAGCCTGAAAAAATACCTAACTTCCACAGATGATATCTCCTCAAATATTGCGAACCAAGATCTGAAATTTTTAGACAACCTTCTGCACGATTTCAGCTTCGCACCCTAGAAATTTCAGCTTCTGAAGCTTCGTAGAAACAAAGTTATAGCGAAAATTCCACGATGACCTGTTTGGAGCAGCGAAACCCTAGAATCCCAAAGCTCTGATACCAAATGTTGTGTAACCAGCTCCAAAGAGAGAAGAAAAGAGATATTCACGCCTTAGAAATGAGCCACTTCGAGGGGGCAACCTCCAATACATTACATGAATGAACAATTCTTGGATGATACAATTTACAAAACCTCCTTTCTATATATAGGAGTCCATGGGGCCATAATGTAATCCTAGTGGGCTACAATGTAATCCTAGCCGACCTAACAATACTAATTTAAGGGCAAAATAATAACAAAATGGGGGTTACAAAGGTTCAATAATAACAATAAGGGGGTTACACTAACAATAATAAGGGACTATACTAGTGATATAGGGACCTAATAGCTCTGCTCACTGCTATTGGGGTTGTCGATCCAAAGAACTCTCTTATGATTACATTCGATATGTCTAATTTTAAAAAGATACTCCCCCATCATATGGCTTTCCATATCAAATCGTCGTTCCAGAAATTCAATATCTTTCGGATGGTCATTGATGAGGGTGCTTCCACATGTGTGATGTCTCTCGCATGTTGGAAGGGAATTGGATCTCCCACAGCTGTTCCATCTGCTACTCTTCTGACTGTGTTTGATGGTCATTCTCACAGACCGCATGGTATTATCCCAGCTTTGCCCATCTATGTTGGGGGAAAAGATGTAAATATAGAGGTTGAGATAGTCGATGCAAGCTTGGACTACAACCTTCTGTTGGGGCGAAACTGGATTTATGAGATGGATGCCATTGCATCCTCATTATTTCAGGTTATTTGTTTCCCCCACGAAGGGAGGATTGTTACAGTGGATCAACTGAACTGTTCTCATGTAGACCCGAATGCATCTATTGACTTAGCTATTCCAAAGTTGGATAATGCCAAGCCGCCTATTGAGAATTTAGGGGTTGGAATGTATTCTTCTTTGATGGGCACTTTTGATATTCCACCTCCTACTGTTCATATAAATGCAATTTCATCCTCCAGGGCTCCTATTCGAAGAGAGTTCTTCAGAACTCATTATTTTTCAGATCCTTGGACCTTGCCTTCCCCTACCTCCACATTAGCGGAAGGTCAAGTGGGTGGAATGGCATTTCCGATGTCTACAGCTGAGATTTCTTATAAATCTATTGTTGACTCTGTAGAGTCCATTCCAGCTCCCCTTTCTCCGGAAGAGTTGGATGGCGATGTGGCTCCGGCTTGGACACTTAGTTCTTCTTCCGCCCAGGATTGCCTTGATACCACTCTTCCATCTGAAGAGGCCATCCTGGAAGCTATGACTGGTATAGATAGACCGTGGGATGATTTGCATCATCGGTCTTACTTTTTACCTGATTTGAGCGAAGTTGAGTCAAGTTTTCCAAGTCCTTTGTCTACTGGTCCTGTTCATCCAATCCTGAACCCTTTAGCACCAACACAGGTATATGCTGAAGGGAACATGGCTGTGATTTCTCCAACTATCCCGGTGAACATTTCCAGGAATCCCAATGTTATAGAGAATGTCTTCATTGGAGCTGAATGTTCCCCTGAAGAGATTCAAATTTACACCGATCTCTTTAAAGATTTTAGGGATGTGTTCGCTTGGTCTTATGAGGAAATGTCTGGTATAGATCCATCTATTTTCCAACATGAGATCAAGACTTACGAAAATGCTAAGCCTATGAGGCAAAAACTTCGTCTGGTCAATCCTAGGAAGGCTGCAGCTATCAAAGCCGAGGTGGAGAAGTTGCTCATGGCAGGATTTATTTTCCCTGTTCCTTTGACAGAGTGGGTTTCGAACCCTGTTCCCGTAGACAAAAAACAAGGAACAATTCGAGTTTGCATTGATTTCAGGGACCTTAATAAAGCATGTCCGAAATATAATTACCCCACACCATTTATAGATCATATTATCGATGAGTGTGCCAGTAACGAGATTTTCTCCTTCATGGACGGTTTCTCCGGATATAATCAAATTACTATCCGTCCTGAAGATCAGCATAAGACTGCCTTTATTTGTCCCTGGGGTACTTTTGCTTACAAGAAGATGCCTTTTGGTCTTAAAAATGTTGGGGCTATGTTTCAGCGGGCCATGTCATATGCCTTCCACGACATCAAACATATTATCGAGGCATACTTGGATGATTTAGTTGCTCGTTCTCGAAATAGAATTGATCATCCAGCTCACCCCCGTCAAGTATTTGAACGATGTCGTTTCTACAAGATTAGGTTAAATCCGAACAAGTGTGTTTTCGCGGTCACATCTGGTCAATTATTGGGATTTATAGTGTCTAGGGAAGGGATTAGGGTAGATCCCTTCAAGGTTGAGGCAATACTTCGGTTGCCTCCCCCGTCGTCTATTCGTCAACTTCAAAGTCTACAAGGAAAGGCTAATTTTCTTCGGAGATTTATCGTAAATTATGTTGAAGTTACCAAAGGATTTATGAGATTGTTGAAGAAGGGTGTTCCATTCTTTTGGGATGAATTCACTCAGCGCTCATTCGATGCTTTGAAAAAAGCATTAACCTCTGCTCCTTTATTGAGTCCACCTGATTATAGCAGGGATTTCCTTTTGTATCTTGCAACAGCAGAATCTACCATTGGTATGGTTCTGGTTCAGGAGGATGATGCTCTGGCAGAGCATGTTATATACTATCTTAGTCGAGGCTTGGTAGGACATGAACTCCGGTATACTCCGATAAAGAAACTGGCTTTAGCAGTTTTTCATGCTGTAAAGCGACTCAGACATTACATTCTTCTACAAAAAACTTATGTTTTGGCAGCAGCCAATCCATTTCAATTTGTTCTCAGTAGGCGAGTGATTGGGGGAAAATACAATAGATGGATTGTGATTTTGCAGGAATTTGATCTTGATTTTATATCTACCAAGTCCAAGAAATCATTGGTTTTCGCAGAATTAATCTCTGAGTTGCCCTGTGGAGAAGAGATAGTCTATGATGAATCCTTCCCGGATGAACATTTGTTTCTTATTTCTCCACAGGATCCTTGGTATGGAGATATCATTGTGTATCTTCAAACTGCGAAGTTTCCCTCTACTTTTTCGAAATATGAGCGCCGTAAGTTGCGTCACTTGGCTAAAAATTACTTGATTATTGGTGATGCTTTATATCGTCGAGGGGTTGATTCAATCCTGAGACATTGCTTAACTCTCGAAGAAGCTGAGGCTGTGCTGAATGATTGCCACAGTGGAGCTTGTGGTGGTCATTTATCTGGGCTTGCTACAGCCCAAAAAATCTTGCGTGCTGGATACTTTTGGCCTTCAATTTTCAAGGATTGTGTGGAGTCGGTCAAAAAGTGTCATCCGTGTCAAGTCTATACTCGAAAAATGCGCGTTCATCCAGCTCTGCTTTTTCCAGTCATTACTGTCGGTCCCTTTACAAAGTGGGGTATTGATTATACTACTTGTAACCCGCCTTCGGCTAAAGGTCACAAGTACATTATTGTGGCAGTAGACTACTTTACGAAGTGGGTCGAGGCTATGCCTACTTTTGGGAATGATGGTGAGACTGCAGCTCTTTTTCTTTTCAACCAGGTTATTGCTCGTTTTGGTATTCCTAGAGAGATTGTCACTGATCATGGCAGTCATTTTCAGAATAGCATGATGGTTGAGTTGGCTCTAAAATTAGGTTTCCGGCAGGAGCATTCATCTCCGTATTATCCTCAGGCCAATGGGCAAGTGGAAGCCGTGAATAAATCCTTGAAGACCATTCTTCAAAGGACGATTAATAAAGCTCGATCCAATTGGCATATCATGCTATATCCTGCACTTTGGGCATACAGGACGTTAGTGAAAAATGCAACTGGCTTTACTCCGTTTCAACTAGTTTACGAGCTCGAATCTGTATTTCCCATTGAATGTGAGATTCCTTCTCTTAAGTTAGTCGTTGAGCTTCTTCCTGACACTTCTAGTCTTGAATAACGTCTTCTTCATCTGGAAAATCTTGATGAGCAGCGTCGAGATGCCGCCACGATGAATGAGGCGCATAAGAAACAAGTCAAGATTCAATACGATAAGGCGGTCAAACCTAGGGTTTTCTCTGAAGGTGACCTTGTTTTGGTCTATGCCCAAGAGAAGGATGCCCTGGGGGCAGGAAATTTTAAGTCTATGTGGTATGGCCCCTTCATTGTTAAAAAAATCCTTAAAAAAGGAGCATATACCTTGGTTGATTTTGAAGGAAACGAGTTTTCGGAGCCCATAAATGGGCTCTATTTGAAAAAGTATTATGCCTAGGCTTCGGCCTGGCATTTTGCTTTTGTGTATAGTAGTTTTTATTTTTTACATGTCTGTTTTTTCGGTTTTTGATGTGATGGTGATGTTTTTGATCTGCGTTGGCAGGTTGTGTCGAATGTCATGAGTCATTATGGTTTCGCCGATGGTGCTAGTAGACACACCCGGAACTTGGCTTCCGCTGCTTGGGTGCTTCATCATCCATCCGGTCAGCTGTTAGTATCAAGAGGAGTTTGCATTGGTCCTGCTTCCAATAATGTAGCAGAGTACACTGCAGTCATTCATCTACTCTCTGAGGCAATATCTTTGGGTGTTGATTCGTTGGTAGTTTTCTTGGACTCCCAGCTGGTGGTGTCGCAGTTGAACAATACTTATCGGGTTTGAGATCCCTTTTTACTCCGGTTGAATTTGAGGGTATGTTTGTTACAAAGATCATTTCAATTTTTAACATTCATTCATATTCCTCGAGCAGACAATTGGATGGCAGACTCATTAGCTAATCAAGCAATTGATTGGCATATTAATCATTCAATACATTAAAATTTAATTATCAAAAAACATCATACATTTTTATACATTTTGTCACATCACATCATAAATCGTTGTGTATATATATCATCAGAGTGTTCAAAAAAAAAACTATACAAAATTTGGATCCATAAGTCATACAAAAATTAGGGCTTATGCCCGATCATGTTCAGTATCAAAAATATACAGTCATCCGGTAATCATATCTATCTACTCCTGTGGTTCCTGCCCAAAATTCGTGTTCCTATAGAACATGACTGCAGTAGCGACTCGGCGGAATAACCAAACCCAGTCACATGGTACTCCCACTACCTGTCTCTGGATGGCCTCGGGTAGATCTTCCACTGCAGCCATAGGTACTTGGCAGGTCAAACCCTCCAAGTTCCTCTATACAGCATGGAGGGTTCTGTCTGGGTCTACTGTCTCTGCCTCGCCTCTGTGGTGCTTATGCCGTGGGTAGCCCTCAAGACGGACTGGTCCAATATTTGCATCATGATCATCATAATATCGTAATTCATTTGGAATCCAATCAAAATCATGTTTTGTTTTCACATTTTTTCACATATATTGAAAAAATCCAAAAAAATCACATAATTTAAAAATTGCAATCTTACCGATTGTGCCCCATGCCGCGCCAGGTGGAAGGACGAGGTCTGGATCACCGCGGAAATCCATCCCAGCATAGGGGTAGTCCTCCACGGTGATGATTTGTTCTCCCCACCATTGGAAGAACTCGTCATCCCAGGTGGTTCGGGGAACTTCACTTCCCCCCAGTCTCTTCATCAAATCTGCCCATCGGGCAATTCTTGGGTCTCTTGGGCTACTGATTGAAGAGATCACTTTGGGTCGAAGCCCAGGAATATTCTCAAAGAAGAATGTCATCAAGATCGTACCATATCCGAAATGTTTTTTTTTTGCTTTGTGGATGGAAGTCAGTTGTTGCTTCATGTTCATTAGTAGAGCTGTGCACCAATCATATAGGTGAACTAAGCATTCTACTGCTATGCTCATCTGCGTCCTAGATGCCTAATGTAAGGAAGCAGATCCTGCCACCCTGCCGATGGTAAACAGGAGAATTTTCATGTGCAAATCTCTTAAATCTTTTATAGCAATTTGAGTCCCTACTTTCTTGGACCCCTCTACACAGTAGACGTGGACGTAATCATCCATCGAAAGCCCTCCCAAAGGCTTACCATGTAAATCTACCGGGTCTCCCCTACAGGAGAGTCCAGTAATGAAGTAGATGTCTTCTACCTCTATGTGTATTGGCATTTGATCTATGATGAAGCAATCTTCCTCCGGTTCCCAATAATTTACGAGCATTTTGAGCAACCGAACATTACTCTTCATATTTGGCATTTTGAAAAATTTGAGCAATCCACAATTTCGGAGGACATTGAGCGACTGTTGGTCTTGCATAACTTCATTGTCAATATCACTGTGCTCACGTTCCCTCCAAGATATAGTCATCCTGAGAAAAATCATTAATTTTTCCATTAGAAACGCATTTTTTCATTTCGGGTTGCGCATACGCGACTTACTCTGTACACAGTCGCGTATATACGCGGCTTGGTTCATACAAACCCGTGTATGCGCAAAGCCGCAATTTAAAACAAATATTTCTACGGTGAAATTTTCAAATTTTAACCCTATGAATGGACAAAATTGATGACAATGATGGATTAAGAGCTTACCTGATTAGTTTGGTGAAGTTTGACGGCCGATTGCTCCTGTTTTGACAAAAGAGGCTTTTTCTCTAGAGCTCTTTTTTCCAAATCAGCAAGTAACAATGAACCAAATATGAGGTAACATGTGTATTTATGCCCAAAAAATTCAAAAATTTTGCAAAAATTTGTTATGCCTATTTTTTCAATCTATCTTAAGCTGCATAACCCGGATGCTTGGAAGTGCCCAGATTGGTATATTTTCAAGTACATTTTGATGAAGTTGAGATTTTTCCGTTTGATGAAGTTGAGATTTTTCCGGTTTTTGATCCATGACTGCTGACCCGTCATGGCAGGTATATGATCTTCACTGGCATATAGGTTAGGAAATCCACTTTCCGTTGCATTTTGCATACTAGCCTCCATTCTGATCACTTGCCATAGGGTCGATCCCATCAGGTCATGAGTATTTAACCCATTTCACTCGTCGATTTTTAATCATGACTTGGTGGTAGAGCCTTCCTTTACATGGGCTTCCTAGTTAGTTCCTCGCTATCACTTGTTGCCCATGCTGTGTTTTATGTAGGCTTGGGAGTCCTCTTTAGTCCCGCCATGACTTATGTGTTGAAGCTTCATTCTTCTTCTTCTTCACTATCATTATTCTGGCTATTACCCTAGAGGCTCCCTGGTGTTGTTGAGTTGTATTAGTGCATTGCATATTGGCTACTTGTTTATCCTGGCCTTTAGCCGGCTTCATTTGGACTCGATGTTTAAGCCATCTTTTGACCTTGACTGTCTGTACAAGTTAACCGTTGCATGCACTTAGCTATCGCGACTTGACACCCTTTTTACCCATGGATGGAACATTCCTTTGAGTACCGCTGACCAGTTTCCGCCACCTTGCATTGAGCATAGGATTGTTCCTATCCCAGGAACTAGTGCATCTGTTTCTTGATACTCGTTCTATCCATTGTACCATAGCATTATTTTATTCTTTTTCAGGCTTATTATATGAAAAAGACAAAAAAATAAAATATAACAAAAAGAGCGGGAACGAGATGTAACTTCGTAATTTGATGGCAGTACAGTGTCAGTTTGTCGCCCTTGAACAAAGCACATACACTTATATATTTCCTTCATTTGGGATGGTTTTAGTTTTGACCTAGGTTCAGCCTTTGCCTTGTTTCACTGGTCAGTTCTCCCCCGGTTGGTTATCTCTTCCAATCATATGGAGAGTTTGTTTTTTCCTCCTGCATAACAGACTTATACAGTGTCATTTTTTACTGCCATGGTCATCACGAGTCATGCTTTTGTTCAAGGGAAGTTAAACCATGAGTCGGCCATTCTGTGGTGTCTCTTGACTCATTATTCAGTCGGCCTTCCCGGTCTTGTCAGTATCTTGTTCTATCACATCAGATGTTTTGGTCTTCTGCTCGTGCTGGTTTGAGAAGGTCTCCATTGACTTCTTGCTGGCAGGTTTGTCTCTCATCGACTACGACATATTGCTCTGAGAGTAAACCTAGAGCCACACCCTGGCCCTATTTCCATCATTGATAAGTGACCTTGTGCTCAGCGTTTTATCATCATTATGGGTCTTTAACTAAGTGGTTTTCCTTGTGTTCGACGTCAGCATACATTATCACTTGGGATTCGTGCAGTACCTTGATTTCCATTTGACCCTATCAGTGGATATCTCGCCTTTGTGTCAGCTTTCATTATTGGTTGGTTTAGAGGTTTTCTTCCGTGCGCTAGCTTCATCTTGTGCATGTCAGAAACGTACTTCGGTTTGGTTCCGTCACTTTGCTTCGTCCGATTCCTTCCAAATTTTGGCCTGCGGGTTACACTCGCGCTGGACTGATGTGGGATGCCTTAATGCCTTCCTTCTAGCAGATCTTTTCCCATCGACTCCGACTCATTGCTCTGGGAATAAGGTCTAGAGTCTTTTTTCAGTCCCTTAGGGTTTGCAGTCATCAGTGGCAGACTCTTCGCTATCGACAGTGGGGATTCATCATTTCCTCCTGATTGGTAGATTCTTCCAAGTGTTCGACTTCAACTCATTCATTCGCACTTGTTAGATTGTACTGGGGCACCTTGACACTCATTTTCATTATTGGTGGGTTGTCTCGCATTGTTTAACGGTATACATTATTGACCGGTAATCCAACGATTTCTCACATGGTCGACTTCAGCTCATTTATTCCCATTGTGTAGAATTGTGCCATCGAGATCGGTGAAGACCTCGGGTTGCATCAGCATCTTTCGGTTCACTCTTGACAGTCCATTCAGTGTCTTCCAGCGATGCCGTCCACCCTTATATGTTGCAGTCCAGTACAGCAGCATCCTATATGTTGGCTCCTGAGTTGCGTGATTGTACCATGTGTTCCACCCCTTATGATTTGGTACTTGGAGATTCAGTAACTTTTGTGATCAGACATTTAATTTTAGCACTATTGATCAGTTTGATATATGTGATACTTGGACATTGATTCCGACTTGTACTTCCGGGCCATGCTCAGATGATTCATTGTGTACTTTCAGTTCAGCTATACTTGTATACATTCTAGATCTATTCTATACTTTCTATATGGATATATTTTTGACTGAGCATGGGTATGCCCGCCTCAGACATGAGTTGACTCTCTGTTTTCTTTCATTGATTTTTGGCAGGCTGAAATCTGGTGAAGTCCTCTCTTGTCCTCGTGAACTTCTTTCTATGCACATAATACATTTTGGCCATCATGTACCCCTTCTGACCTCATATATTAGGGGGCATCTGTTATAGCATCATTTTTCACCCTCATGTGATTCATGATTGTCTTTTTGGCCTTGGGCACCCATTCCCACAGACTTGAATAAAAATTCATAAAAAACAGTGTTTAAAATCCCATATGCGGGTATGCCCAAACTTTTCTGTGTGTATACGCGAGTCCATATATACTTTTCCGTGTATGCCATTAAAATCATTAAAAATATATATAAAAATCCCTAATTTCGAGGCTGGGTTGATGGTTATTCCAGTAATTCAACCACCCTAGCCCGTGGCCAACTGTTTCCAACTGATTGAAACTACTTTGAGGGAGTATAAAATCCCCTCATGTGCATGGCCTAAGGGAGAGAGAGAAATTATAGATATTATACTCTATTGGAGCCCCAATTCAAGTTTGATTTCCTGTGCCTCCTGCACTTCCCAAATTTTTATAGGAAACCTTTGTTTCCTGGAGATGTTCATCAATTTATATGTCATCTCGTGTGCACAAGTCTTGAAAGTATCTTAGCGAGGCAAGGGCGGGACGGATCCGGACGATGGTCTGTTCGAATATCGTGGAAGGATTCAGGTGATCTCTCCACCTTTATATCATTGTACATGTTGTTCGTAATGAAGAAGAACCATCTTGTTCCCGAATTCACGTGTTAATATCTGCTTGCATATGTGAAAAGATTATTAATTAAGCATTTATTATTGTTTATATGATGTTTCACATGGATTACACTGACATTTAGGAGAAATATATGTTGTACAACTAGATTTTCATGCACGTTTCTTCTTGATTTTTAGGTTGAAGAGGAACAAGGGTTGCTGGGGGTTTGGACCCCACGGGATCTACATCAAACGTAGGACCTACGGGTGAGTTCTACTATCGATGTTCTCTAGTTTTCGGTATACGAGTGTGGTTGTGTGAGTCCTTATTGAATAGCGTGCCCTGATCTATGGAGGTTTTGACCCAACGGCCTCTAGGGAGTTATTTCCCGAAACAATATTGGAATTTTAGCTAAAACAATTTTTTTAAGAAGGTTGGGATAATGAAATTTTTAAGAGGCCGAGGAAACATATCAGGGTACACATGATCAACATTTCAAGCTTTTTCATTATAATTTCTCATATATGGTCCATGGAAAATAGGGTTTGTGACTAATCTTGAAATTATTATTATTATCCAATTTTAAGGTTACGGCCAAGCCAGACACCAAATTGGTGTATGAGGCCCCGTGTTTGTGGGACAAGGGACCCACCTCCGCGCAGCGATTTAACTGCTAATTATACGAAGGCATACATACTCTACCCCCCTCTGGTCTTGAACCTATGACCTCTTTGGAGGAAACACGTGCTCTTAACCATCAGGCCCATTCAAGTTGAAATCAATTTTGAAATTCATCTTGAATTTTTTGGGATAATTTTTTTTGGTTAGTTTCATACTTTGAAATTTTTATAATCATGATGAAAGATAATGAATTATATATATATCAAAACTTTCATATTTTAAAAAATTTCAAACTACGAAATTTTCAAAAATTTAAGAATACATGCCAAAGTACTATCCTGGGAAAATTTTATAGTTAGAAGAGATCAAATTATAAAGATACATCAGAAAAAATATAGACCATCCACTCAATCCTAAAATTAGGTTTTGAAAGGTACATAGCTTGCAATTGGATTAATTTTTGGTTGGACAGTCTATTTAATTGTGATAAGAAGGGAAAATAGGAGTATACTTATCTTTTCACCTAACTGCAAAGGGTTATTCAACATTAATTCCATCAACTAAACCTCCGGTGAATGCATGAATATGGGTTACACTTTCGGGCCAAATGTGGCGATGAAATTTCAAAATTTTACTCTTTTATTGAATTGAATCCCTCAAAATTCATATAAGTGTTGTGAATTTTGATTCGGAGTAAAAAGATAATTTGTGTAGAAGTATGTTGTTTTCCAAATGATATTTTCTGCAAAACAAATTAGTGTCATATAATATGTCAAATTTCCATTAAAATAAATGTTTGTCCTTGCAAATTTCGCACATTTTAACAGGTATGTGTGTGTTTGTGTAGAATAATTTAATCTAAAATGTAATATATATAAGCATGATCTACCCACACATAACTAAGTTATGTATATTAAAACATTACATTTTTATGCAAAATTATATTTTTTATTAACTTTGGAAGTTGACAAACTAATATTTGAATTGCATTTTTCAGACACATGCATTTACATACGATTTTTTTCTATTATTTAAATAAATCAAAAAATCAAGAGTAATTTCTTGAAGAGGACTATTGATTTTTCATCCAGACCCTTAGAAACTGTCCAAAAAAAATATCAAGCATAATGTTTAAAAGAAATTGGAGTAATCTAGCGAGGCCGCGTTTTAACCCGGAAACCGTGACCATCGAGAAATATTCCCTGTCCTACCCCTCGCCCCTTCTCCCTGAGGATCACCACATCACTACTCTGTCAGAGTTATGGCGAGCAGTTAACTCCATTCAACGTTTTTCCCTTTGGTTTTTGTGCCTTTATCTAGCCGGCCACCGTCCTCCAGCGACCTCAAATTTCTCCGTGACTTTGATGTTCTACTTTGTTACAGGCTCCTCCACTTCCTAGTTCCATTATGTTCTCCACTCCCAACTCTGTTGTCGTCCCACCCAACGTCCTGACACCCATCAACATCCATGTATCTACCATGCCATGATCCAATTTGAATTTGAAATTTGATATTTTGGCGGGCTTGAAAGATTTGAAATTTGAATTCCCTCATTGTTTATTGTTTACCTCGTGTTTCGTTTACTGGAAGTTTCAGGCGAGAATTTTGGGGAGAGCCAAGGAAGAAAATGAGGTAAATATCGTTGTTTTATCCGGAGCGTGAAGGAGGCATGGAATGGTGGAAGGGAGTTGAGCCCTTGCTTCCTTCTTTTGGCCACCTGGTTGTATGCTTCCCATGCCCGGTGGCGAGAACGAAACAGACAGCTCGTAAGTCAACAAGCGGGAAGGCGCCAAGGAAGCAGCTGGCAACAAAGGCAGCTCGGAAGTCTGCACTGGCGACGGGAGGAGTGAAGAAGCCTCGCGGGTTCAAACCCGGTACCATTTCCCTTCGTGAGATCCGTAAGTACCAGAAGAGCACAGAGCTGCTAATAAGAAAATTGCCATTCCAGCGTCTGGTGAGGGAGATTGTCGAGGACTTCAAAACCGATTTGAGGTTCCAGTCGTCGGCGGTCGCTGCACTGCAAGAAGCGGCAGAGGCATATCTGGTTGGACTGTTTGAGGACACCAACCTGTGTGCTATCCATGCCAAGAGGGTCACTATAATGCCCAAAGATATCCAACGTGCTCGCCGTATCCGTGGAGAGAGGGCATAAACTTTTTAGTCTCAATATTTGATCGTATCAATGGTGTGTTTTCACACCACCAGAATTCTATTCATTGAATTTATTATACTTTCTTGATACATAGATGTGGGTTGTTCCTTTGTTAGATTTAAATCTTAACGTCTTCAAAGTTGCATAATGCGTTATTGGTCTGAAAACAGAGCAACTAAGTTTTAATATTTGATAATGCTGTGAGAGGATCACATGAACATATATATACGCTTCTGCAATTGCAATTTTAATCTCTTTATACCTTTATTTTCTCTGTACATGTTTAATTTTGTAATGGTCAATGAATTATGAAGATTTGGAATGGTGGATGAATTCAGAGGATTTGGATTTCACTTTTTAGTAAAACTTAATTTCACTTTTTAGTGCCCTGAAATAATTAGCTCCAAAAGTTGGAAAGTTAATAATCTGTATTTATTTCTGAAGTATGAGGTTTTCAGATATTTTTATTATCTGTAGTATGGGGTTTTATAATTAATATTTATATTATATTATTTTTATAATCTTATTGTGCATTTTAATAAATATATTAGTACACTGGTTTTTATATGTGGTAATTATTGTGCATTCTAATAAATAGGTTAGTATAATGATGTTTATATATGGTAATCATTGTAGATTCATTGTAAAGGTTTTATTTTATTGTTTGTTTCTTTTCATTTATGGTGGTTATGGTGTTATAGTTTGGTATACTATGTCAATAATTGTTTTAAATTGAAAATTTGTCGATGGTTTTATTTTATTTTATGTAATGCATGAGTTGTGTGTCATGTCGATATTATGTTTTAATTTTTCTTATTTTGTAAGAGGTGATTGT
Organism: Pinus albicaulis; assembly: GCA_034641835.2. NCBI lineage: Eukaryota > Viridiplantae > Streptophyta > Pinopsida > Pinales > Pinaceae > Pinus > Pinus albicaulis. Next base: position 46,919,805 of record CM076574.1, on the reverse strand, counting down.
TATGTTAAAATATTTGTATGTTGATGTATATGAGTGTTGATGATGGTCTAGTTAAGATGCCTAGTATAGGAAAAAATGGAATTTCAATGTTCATAAATTACAACATAGTTAGTGATGATGAGGTCCTTGTTTGTTTTAATTATGGACTAGGTTAACAAAGTTTTGATTGTACTATGTAATTTAGCCCTGCTACCTAGAGTGAGATTTCAATCAAGGTTGAAATCTTCCTCTCACATTGATGAAGAAATTGTAAATGTGCAAATAGGATTATTAATTATAAAGGTAGCTTGCTCAATAAGTTTGTACAAGGTAGTGCTCACTAAAAACACACCATTCACTATGAATGAGCACCAAGATATGACTTAACCCCATTTGCCACACATGATTGACATCGGTTTATTTAAAGGAAGCGTGTGTTGCGAATATTGTGTTATGACCACTGCTCTCATGTTGACATTATTTTTGTTCACTGTGATGCTAATATTAGAGGTTTATGGAGGAATTTGAGTCTTTAGATTAATTGGCTCTTCTTATCATCTTATGTGTCCATTACAATCTTGAACTTTTGCAGCACTGACACCACCAACAACTTTCCATGATATGATGTGGTCTCTGCCTTAGCAGCCTTTGCGATCCCCACCCTTTTCATGGACAGACGTCACAGGATCCACTTAGTACTGGAGCTATCACTAGTTCTCAACGATGTTGTTGAAGGGGTTGAGAAAACCTTACCTACTTTGAACGTTTTCAGAAATTGGGCGTTTTTGCTAATGTGGAAAGGCCAATAAAAGTCATGGAATTCATTCTTGTGTTGACACTACTATGTCGATATATTAATTTTTCTGAAGCTTACTCTCGGTATGCATTTGGATCATTTTATTGAGACAAGTCTACTTTTGAGAAAAGCTCTTAGTACATTATTGGAGCTAACAGGATCTATGTCCATGATAATACCGATTTTGAAGGTGATGATGTAGAGAAAGATGTTGAAAGGACCATAACGGGAGCATGGATTCATTAAAATGCGGAATCATTCTCTTCATCATATAACATGGTTTTGTTGAATAAAGTTGTAACCTTGAGGTATAATTTTGTTGTTGGAATATCATGAATATGAGATTATTGTTTTACAAAAGTTGACAATTGGCTTTGGGCGTTCTTCCTTTAATTTTTAATCATTGTATTTTTTTTGGTCATTCAAATTAAAAATTAAAAATGATGGTAACTTGCAAATTGTGTTTTTTTTAGTAAGTTTATTAGTTAAATTGCATTGTAAATGGGTGCATTTTCGGTAGAAACCGACACTCTTCTTGAGTTTTGTGCAGAAAGGATCATTGTGTTTTTTATCTTCATCCATGAGAACATTTTATAAACATATTCATCCTCTTATTTTTGTATGAGATAAGAGGAGATTGATGTTGAGGCTTCTTGTTTTTTGAAGCCCTATTAATCAAGCATGTATGAGCGAGCTTGAGTAATAGTCATATCATCTTCTCACCTTGTATCTCGTAGGGGGGAATTGATGATGAACTACAAGTTTCAAAGAGATTAAGCCACAACATCAGCAACACTAAAAGCAAAGCCTAAGCTTGTACCAGAATCAAAGTTGTAGCTAGTCAAAATTATGAGTGTGGTTCAGTTTACAATTATATTCAAACTAGAATTGGGAGCACTTCCTCTAGCAAAAGTATTCAACTTGTTTCCCTATTTAGAAATGTTTCAGGAACTGCACTAAGTGTTCCAAAGCTGGTGGTCAACCTTAAAACATTGCAGGTTGAGACCTCCTTTTTCAAGTTGAGGTTCTCCCTTTTTCTTGAGGTTGAGACTTTCGTTTTCTAGGTTGATGGTCTCCCTTTTCAAAAAAATGGGAAGCACTTGTAGAAGTCTTTTGCTTCTTGCTAGATTTGGAAGAGTTCCAGGAAATGCACTAAGCGTTCTAGTGTTGGTGGTCATCCTTAAACCATTGCTGGTTGAGACCTCAAGTTCTCCCACCTATGCCTCATTTCAGAGAGGACAGTTAGCCAATTGTTGTAATTCATTCTTTTTGCATTTTTTTTTAGAGTGTAATATTCCAAAATTTTCCTACAATAAATTGGAATATTAACTTTTGCTATTTTCACTTAGGAGTTGAATAATTGGGTGAGAAGGCCCATTCATAATAAAAACATGGATAAAATCCCTCTTAGTATGAAAGGATATTAGTAGTGGAACTAGATTTCACACCCTCATGTGTGAAAGGAGACATTTGCAAAGAGGTTAGGTCAAGTTTGACCAAGTCAAACAGCGCAAAGATATGAGGTGGAGAGCATCTTGTGGGACAGCGCAGAGAAAGAGGAGGGAAGTTTCCTTGATGGAAGAAACCCTAAAGAGTGGGACCCATGGAGAGGGAGCTCTCATGTGTTTAAAAGGAGGGCAAGGCAGCCATTGTTACTCATGTTATGGATTATTGATTTCATTTTCTGTTTAGAAACCAACACTCTTCTTGAGTTTTGTGCAGAAAGGATCATTGTGTTTTTGATCTTCATCCATGAGAACATTTTATAAACATATTCATCCTCTTATTTTTGTATGAGATAAGAGGAGATTGATGTTGAGGCTTCTTGTTTTTTGAAGCCCTATTAATCAAGCATGTATGAGCGAGCTTGAGTAATAGTCATATCATCTTCTCACCTTGTGGCCAAAAGAAGGCAGCAAGGGCTCAACTCCCTTCCACCATTCCATGCCTCCTTCATGCTCCTGATAAAACAATGATATTTACCTCATTTTCTTCCTTGGCTCTCCCCAAAATTCTCGCCTGAAACTTCCAGTAAACGAAACACGAGGTAAACAATAAACAATGAGGGCATTCAAATTTCAAATCTTTCAAGCCCGCCAAAATATCAAATTTCAAATTCAAATTGGATCATGGCATGGTAGATACATGGATGTTGATGGGTGTCAGGACGTTGGGTGGGACGACAACGGAGCTGGGAGTGGAGACCATAATAGAACTGGGAAGCGGAGAAGCTTGTAACAGAGTAGAACGTCAAAGTCATGGAGAAATTTGAGGTTGCCGGAGGACGGTCGCCGACTGGAGAAAGGCACAAAAACCAAAGGGAAAAATGTCGAATGGAGTTAACTGCTCGCCATAACTCTAACAACTCTAACAGAGTAGTGATGTGGTGATCCCCAGGCGGAAGGGGCCGGAAATGTTTTCCGACGGGCACGGTTTTCGAGTTAAAACGCAGCCTCGCTAGACTACTCCAAAGAAATTAGATAAAAAATATCATATGAATTTGAAATGGTCAAACTCATATGCTTTTGGATAGTGGATTCCTTCATGAATCCAACATGATCAACTCTACCACCCAAGGACAAATATTTTCTTAATTCTATAAGGCTACAAAACGGAGTTGTAGAGATATTTACAAAAAAGGTGCTAAAACTTTGTTTTTAGGTTCTCGTCAACTTGATCAAACACTTAAAAAGCTTAAACACGCACTTAAAGTAAAATTTTAAAGAGCTCTGTCGAGGGTTTAAGAAACCCTTAATCAAACTTTTAACGTGGTTAAAAAAGAGACTCGATCAAGTCCTTACATTCATAACTCCACACCAACCCAACAACCAAACATTCATGTATTGATTACGTGGGAAGCATCCAAATTTTATGAGTGGACACTCCACGCATGATTAGGGATGAAACAAACTGCATAAGATGAGAGAGTGACAAGATTTGATTAATAAAGAAAGGAGAATAGTTGTTGAGTGAATGAATTAATTAAATTGACTAATTAAAGAGTGGCATGAAGTAAATTAAAAGACAATGTAAAATAATAAAGATAGAGAAAAACAAAGAGTATTTTAGGGGAGGGGAATAGATAATAAATATAAGTTTAATATAATTTTAAGGTTATAAAAATATCTTAAAATTATTTTATGATTATAAATTTATTTATTAAATAAAGTAAGGTTAAAATGAAGAAGATAAATATTTGAATGGTTAAAGAGCAATACTGAGACCGAAAAGAGAAATCAAATTTGAAAATGGAAAAGATAACCAACGTTGGATTACTTTATAAAATTATTACAAGAAATGTAGCTTAAAAAACTATTTATATTTAAATTTAAATTTAAGCATAGTTTTTATTTTAATTTTTTTTATTTGTTTGAAAAAATAGTTGTTATTTTAAATAGTTTTTCTTTAACTATTTTTAAATAAATTTATTAAATTACTTATAACATTGATATAAATTTATAATATTTTTTTTTATTTATAAGTATTATTTGATTGGTTAAATATAGTAATTAGATATAAATCAATTAAATTTAAATGATTGCAATACAAGTAAAGTCTTTATATATGTTCTAATCGATAATCTATATTTTAATATTATTAAGGTAAATAGGAACTTATAGACTTGGCAAGGGTTGAAATATTGAAAAAGACATCTATAGGAGGATGTGGTCCAACGGTTAGGTGGGAAATTTTGGTGTTGAGATTCAACAAGATGATGAGCTTAGTGAAAATTAGTCGCCTTCACTAAGTGGGCTCGCAGGCTATCAGGTGGCAAGAAATCGGTGCATGGATTTGCAGATTTCTTTTGATTAGTGTGTGACGATTGATTGTACTGAGAGATTGATGTACTAAGCTTTGTATGAGATTGTTACATGATCTCCATGATACATAATATATGATAGTTTGGGTTTTCAGCTTCAGGCTTTCCCGTTAAAGAACTTTTTTATGTGTGATTGTTTTATTGCTTCATGTGTTTGCAATTGATTTTAATTTCCGCAAAAGATTAACAGTGGAAGGATTTTGTATTTAGCAAGAAGATAAATATTGTTATATCAGGAGAATCTGGATATATACATGCATCTTATATATAATTTCTACATGGTATCAGAGCAGTGTTAATTCTTGAAGATTGCAATTGTGAAGAATTGGTGAGTTTGTGCTGGTGGACAATTCGAATTTGCTTCATAAAATTCTTGGTGCAACAGTTGAGTATACATTGAAATGACTTTCAATGGATTGTGATTGAAGTATTCCCTTGATGGCAGCTCAAATTACATAGTCTAGAAGGATAGGATGGAGGCGGTGTTGGAGGATAATGGACTGAAGGAGTTCATCGATAGCAATGTTCCTAAGCCAGGATCTAGCGATGCTACATTACTTGATGCATGGAAAAAGAAGACAGAAAAGACAAGAAGAATTATGTTGGAAGGTGTAAAGGACCATATTGTGTCCAACCTTCACGGGAAAGCCACTCCATTTGCAATGTGGAAGGCTTTGACAGATTTGTTCCAAAGAAGCAGCGACCAGAGGAAGTTGGCGCTGAAAGATAAGCTCAGAAAAATAAAAATGGAGAAGGGAAACAGTATTCCAAAATATCTCACGAAGTTTGTCCACTATAGGGATGAACTGGGAAGTGTGGGGATTACTGTTAATGATGATGACTTGGTGAGCTTGGCTCTCCTTGGGTTTCCGAAGAGTTGGCATAACTACTATTAGCCACCTATAAAATTTGTCATACCAAATGGTGGCTAAATATTTTTTAGCCTTCAAGAAACAATTCATTTCCAAATTGTGAGTTCTTGAAGTCTTATGATGACCTTTTTCCTTGGTGTAAACCTTCACTGTTGTTTCACTATTAACCCTCAAAGACCTGTTGTTTACTAAGAGAAAGACTGTTTAAAAACTCCATTTTTCACTATTTACTCTTCTTCATTTCCTTCTCTATTTCATCCATAAACCCTTTTATTTACCTCTCATTCCCTCAATTTCCCCTTCAAAGCCTTGTGAAATCCCTTGATAAGGTTTAAAACCCCATCTTTACCCCTATCGGAACCTCCAAATTCCTCAAAAAACCCTTCAAAAATCCTAAAAAACCTTCATTTTTCTTTAAAGGTCTTAAGCCCCTTTCGGCCTTAAGCCCCAGCCCCTTTCTGCATATGACCCGCACTGTGACCAGCCCTCGGCTCATCGCATCGCAAGTCCGCATGGGTCCTTCCTTTTCCGTCTCTTTAAAAGTTCCGATGTGATCCCTCCGAGCAAACCTCAGCCGTTGATCCACCTTCATCCAACGTTCTGGATCTCATCGCATCGCACCCATCCATCATGTTGCCTTCCGCCGATGCGATCCCCAATTTAATTTGGACCATCGATCATCCTTTTGATCTGATGGTCAATGCACCATCGCATCGCAACTTTTCCCTTTATTCTTTCCCTTTTCCTCCTCCGACGTCGATCCCCTGATTTAATCTCAGCCGTCGAATCCACAAGAACCGATGGCTAAGATCTCATCGCGCTCCTCCCTTCGCCTTCCGCTGATGCCTTCCGTCGATTTAATCCTGACCGTTGATCTCTCAACCAGATCTGACGGCCAGCGCTTAATCGATCATCGCAAAATCAAAAACCCCGGTGTTTTGGCCTCTTTCATTTTCTCCGATGCGATGTAATCCCAGCCGTTCATTCCGCCAGATTCGATGATTCGCGCTTCATTGCATCGCGCTCATCCATCTCATAAGCCCTCCGATGTCAACCCATCGATTTAATCCTGACCGTTGATCTCCCTTAGATCGAACGGTCCGCGCTCAATCGCATCGGCACATTGCATCACCATTTTTCCCTTTCCTCCCGTCGATGCGATTCTACAAGAAAATCTCTGTCGTTGATCTTCTTAGATCCGACAGCCCACATTAATTCTGCTTTTTAAACCTCGCCCTTCACATTCTCCCCCATCGATAGATCTCAGCCGTCGATCCTCATGATCCGACGGCTCTCATTGATCCTTCCTTCTGCTCGTTCCCTTTCCCTTCATTTCTTCATATCCGCTTCTTCTCTTAATCATAACCATCCATCAAAGAAATCTAACGATCGAGACTAAAACCCGATAACCCAATAAACCCATCCGCTACGCGAAAAAATCGTTGGTCCCACCATACATCCTCCACACAACTCTTCATCGATCACGCTTAACCCGCGCCGTTCGATCTGCTACCCCTTATCCAACGGTTTAAACTCCATATCGCGTAATTTTTGCGCCCAAGGGTTAACGTTTCAAAATTATGTGATATGGGCGGTTTTAAAAATCCACGTGTCAAACGCTAACATATATCACAATCCAAAAGGCAATACCGCCTCCCCCCCATTTCGCCGCGCGAAAACCATTCTCAGTTTTCCGCCATATCGCCTACCCTCCATAACGTTGCCTTTCACGTTTTTTCCCAGCCGTCGATCTCTGAGATCGGACGGTTTTGATTTAATTTCATCCCCATCCATTCTCCATTCATCCGATCTTCCAAATGACTCCATTGAAAGATATCCACCGTTGATTATTCTAATCTAACGGCCCACGTTATATCACAACCCGATTCGTTTGCCTTCATCCATTCTTCCAAACGATTTCATCGGACGATCTCCACCATTGATTGTCCTAATCCAACGGTTCCTGTTCACTGTTGTGCCCAAACTCCATTTTCACCTGGTTAGCTATTCTGCCAAGGTTTTTTTCCCTTCTATTGCTACAATCATCCATCCTCACTGCTCCGAAACACTTCCACGAACCCTCCTAAGCAGTCAAGACCAATACTTTGCAAGATTTTAATTAACTTTGTGTGTTTTTATGCAGGTTTAATGGAATTCAAGATAAGACCCTCCCGCAGATGATTACACTGTTATTTTCCGAGGATGAAGATCCTCTTGGATTTTGGTACCACTTAAAGGGTTTTGAAGTGATATTGACATGCTTTTAGAAGGCCAATAAGTCATGATCATCGGCTTTCTAAACAAATTTTCCAATAAACCCTATGTGCACCTGCAAACAGCAAAACACAGTCAGCATCAATTAATGAAAGATATCAGTATCGAAGATGAAGATTATGGCTTAATCAAGCCTAAACATAGATTCGAAGATAAATCACTGTGTTTATGAAAAAGAGAAATATCAGTTGAAGGACACCTCATAGCCACATCAAAGGGGCTAATTGATTCCCTAGCTACTATATTTCCACCTTGCATCCTTTTGCCTCAAAAGCATACCCAGATCAAATCTTAGTATGAAACATTAAGACTAAGGGCAGCTGACAGTTATTACAAACAAAGGAAGATATTCCCAGCTATCAGTAGAAGTTATTGTAAAGATAAGAAAATGCCTTAAAGTCAATCTTTTGCCCATTAAGCCTAAAAGCATAAAACAGAGTGGTAAATTGAATGTTTTCCTGCCTTATTCCTTGCATGGTTTTCGAGGCTGGAAGTTGAATTTAGTATAAAATTAATGATACTCAACCCTATAACTCTTCAACCTCCTCATTTATAATTCTATAAATACTTCTGAAGAAAATGAGAAATTGTTGGTTGGTCACTAGTTCTAATACTGAAACTCTCTGAGATAATACATAGTCTGTTTGAAGTTGAAGAAAAAATTAAAGTCTTGGAAGCTTGACGATGTTGTGACATGCTTGTTCTTGAGAAGGCTCTATCATTGGATCCCTGAGCTTGGCTGTTGGTGATGTATTCTAAATTGTCTGTTGTTTTTCTTGTTTTCATTATGTTTCATAAATTCTTACTACAATAGGATAAAAAGTTTAGGCTAAGAAAGGACTCCTGGAAGCACCTTAGACCTATTTATCCTTCAATGTTTTATGTTCTCTTCTGCTGAGGTATTTTAGAGTCTTTAATCTTTCTCTTTAGTTCTCATGCTTGTTTATTTCTTTAATAGTTCAAATAGTTGGTTCCAGCATGATTTATGGTTTTCCCTGCTTGTCTTCTGCCACTTGAAAAATGTTATTGAAGTCTCCCTTTGAAGTACCATTGTTTATAGTTAGCCAAGGAGGTCTGTTTTGATCATACCCTTTGTCCCTGCTTGAAAAATTGTTTTAAAGGTCTTTATAGTTATGATCATAGATGTGTTAGGTGTTCCCTCTTCTATCACTGCAATTATCATTGAATCTTTTATGTTTTCTAAGTCATTTGAAATAAAATCTTTGAGGAAATAGGATGTGCTCCCGAATCTTAGATTTCATTTTAAAAGTTGTCTTAAAGTCATCATTTGCTTAATTGTGGTTTGTAGAATTCATGGTTAGCCCTGTCTATCAAATACCTCTTTATGTTCAAGTTATGTTTTTAATTTCCCTTTGTTTAGAATTCAAACTCTCTTTTCAAATCATTAATGTCCATCTCATTCACAAAAACTAAAGGATCTTGTGGCCAAGTTAGATTTTCCCTTTGATATCCCATATCCATTTATGAGCCTGTTACCAACTTCATTTTGACTCCATTTCCCAATGAATCTGACACTTCTTCTTCTACCTATCTTTCCTAGACCTTTCATGTTCTACTATATCAATTCAACCAAACAAACAAACCAAACAAACACTTGCAGTTAATAACTAGTCTAAAATCAATACTTAAAAGCAAACAAGATATGTCTTTGCAAACAATTTGAGAGATCCCTCTCTGAGAACAGAAGGACTAGATCCTGGAACTCTAAAGATGGGTTCTGATGTTGCCTTGTCTTTTGGTTAGCCAATCTAGAAAAACACAGGACTCCAACAGCTACGAAGACTCTATCAATGGATGAGAGAAACTACCGGGATGGGAGCGACTTTGGTCGGATCTTGTGCAGGAGGAGATAAGGCGAAGTACCAAGGATGGCTCTTCATCGAAGAATGAAGATGAGGAAAATTGCACTTTGGCTGCCAAAGCAAGGAAAGGGAGGGGGAAGAAATTTCCTTCAAAATCCAAAGCAAAAGGCAAGAAGCAAGATTTGTCCAAGATGAAGTGTTTTCATTGTCATGAACATGGGAATTTCGCCACTAACTGCCCACAGAAGAAGACGAACAAGAAGGCTGCTGGAGCTATAGCTGGATAGGCCTTAGCCTCACAATTTGAACTAGATTTCTCTTTGATCGCATGCTTGGTTTCAATCTATATGGGATCGGTGTGGTATCTTGATAGTGGTGTGTCTTTCCATATGAAGGGAGACAAGGAGTTGTTTAGTGACTTGCAGGAGAAGGACATTCAAATGAATATAGAGATGGGCGACGATGGTCGATACAGTGCGACTGGCATTGGTACCATTACCTTTGAGAGGGAGTCAGGTAATCCATTTCTGTTGAAAGATGTTATGCATGTCACGGGTCTGAAGAAGAACTTGGTCTCGGTCGCAATGTTGGAAGAAAGAGGTTATGACGTTGTTTTTAGCGATGGAAAAGCTTTCCTGCAACATAAAACAACAAGTCAAACCAAGAGGATAGGGATTAGAGTTAAGAATTTCTACAAGCTGGAGGTATATGGTTGTGTTGCAATTATGGGCAAAGCAAAAGAAGTGGTGAGCCGGGATGAGGGCGAATTATGGCACAGGAGATTGGGCCATCTTCACCATGGCACTTTGAATATTTTGCAGCAAATTTCTACTGGACTTCCCAAGGGTACCCTTGCGCAGTCAGATCAATGCAAGGGATGTACTATGGGTAAGTTTGTGAAGACCACCTTTCATGAGAAGGAGAATGATGCTTCGGTGATCCTGGAGAGAATTCACACAAACGTGTGTGGACCTTTCTCGGTTGTTTCAACAGCAAAAAATAGGTATTATGTTACATTTGTTGATGGATATTCTCGTAGTTTCTGGATCTTATTAATGCAGAAGAAGAGCGAAACATTCTCAAATTTCTGTGAGTTTAAAGCATTGGTGGAGAAGGAGTCTGGGAAGCAAGTGAAATCTCTACGAAGCGATAATGGTGGTGAATACATCTCGAACAAATTCAAAGACTTCTGTAGCAAAGAAGGAATTTGAAGAGAACTCATAGTGCCTCATAACCCACAGCAGAATGGGGGCACTAAGAGGAAGAACAGAACGATCGTGGATGTTGCACGAGTGATGTTGCATGACCAAGGCCTACCGATGCACTTGTGGGCAAAAGCATGCAACACTATGGTTTATGTGAAAAATCATTGTCCCAATAGAGCACTTGGTATGATTACACCTAAAGAAGCTTTTACTGGTAAGAAGCCTAATATTTCTCATTTGAATATTTTTGGCTCATCTGTTTACATTCATGTGACAAAGGACGCAAGGAAGAAGCTGGAGCCGATTGCAAAAATTGGGATATTTGTGAGGTACACAAAAACACCCCATAATTATCGTGTGTATTTTCCAGACAGTCGGATGATTGTGGTGAGACGAGATATAAAATTCAATGAGGTGAAAGCCATGAAGTTGTCACTTGAAAGGGAGCTACACTTGCATGCAAAGGAGGAACTTCTTGTTCCCAAATATGAGCCTCTATATGTCACTAGAAAATTTGGCCCAATTTCCGACGGCCAATTCGTCACTATTCCGACACATAGTCGTCACAAGAGCGACAGTTTGAGGACGGGAAAAACGTGGTTTGCCATTACGTCGCAATTCCGACGCACTGACAAAGTGTCGCACTACCGACACTTTTTCTGTCGCTTCCAAACAAGCGTCGCGCTTCCAACGTTTGTAAACTGTCGCAATTCCAACGAAATGTGGTCCAACGTTTTGAAGGTCGCTCTTCCGACGTTTGTAAACTGTCGCAATTTCGACGAAATGTGGTCTGACGTTTTGAACGTCGCTCTTCCGACGTTTGTAAACTGTCGCAATTCCGACGAAATGTGGTCCGACGTTTTGGACGTCGCTCTTCCAACGTTTGTAAATTGTCGCAATTCCAACGAAATGTGGTCTGACATTTTGAACGTCGCTCTTCCGACGTTTGTAAACTGTCGCAATTTCGACGAAATGTGGTCCGAAGTTTTGAACGTTGCTCGTCCGATGTTTTTATACTGTCGCTCTTCCGACATTTTTAAGCTGTCGCAATTCTGACGCTTACAAAGCATCGGTATACTGACGGTGGGTTCAATTAAAAAAAAATAAAAAATAAAAAAATAAAAAAAAAAGAAGAAGAAGTAAATCTCCAATATTTGTTATGAATTGTGGGCGTTCCAATGACCATGAAATATTAATATAATAAACCACCCCGCAGCGCTTCGACTATAAACAATCATATAAACATGGCTTTATATTTCAAAAAATAGGTTTAAAATAGAAACAGGGCAACATTTTTTTTTCCAATTGTTATGAACATAATTCAACCGTCATATATTAATATAATAAAACACCCCGCAGCGCTTCGACTATAAAAAATCATTTTTTTCACAAGAGAAAAAACGTTGTTTTGAATATATTATATGAAGTAAGACAGTCCATGAAGTCATTACATTTAAACATCTGAAGATTGGAACCCAAATATCCATCCAGAAAAGTGGAAGTCCCACCCCAGACAATGATAGAAAAATACCCCATGTCACATACAGGGACATGATATAAAACCCAGTAACGGTCCACATGGAGATTATCGACAAATCTGAGAAAGCATCCAAATATGCCCGAGGCATCTATAAGAAAGTGAAATAGCAGTATGTAGAATAGTAAAGCAACAGATAGAGTATCGGCGTCCATTGTTCCAAATACAAATTAAAGTACCCAAAATCCTTGAACAGAGAAAAACGCTAATCATGTGAGGAGTGTGATATGTCCAAAATATAAAAGACCATCAGACCATATCAATAAACCAGCAACATAGACCAGCATCGCTAGTTTTGAAGGCAGAGTGATAAACATTAATCATTTTTTTTTCACAAGAGAAAAACGTTGTTTTGAATATATTATATGAAGTAAAACAGTCCATGAAGTTATTACATTTTCACATTTGAAGATTGGAACCCAAATATCCATCCAGAAAAGTGGAAGTCCCACCCCAGACAGTGATAGAAAAATACCCCATGTCACATACAGGGACTTGATATAAAACCAAGTAACGGTCCACATGGAGATTATCGACAAATCTGAGAAAGCATCCAAATATGCCCGAGGCATCTATAAGAAAGTGAAATAGCAGTATGTAGAATAGTAAAACAACAGATAGAGTAGCGACGTCCATTGTTCCAAATACAAATTAAAGTACCCAAAATCCTTGAACAGAGAAAAACGCTAATCATGTGAGGAGTGTGATATGTCCAAAATATAAAAAGACCATCAGACCATATCAATAAACCAGCATCGCTAGTTTTGAAGGCAGAGTGATAAACTGTCAACACATAAAATAGTATCATAAAGTGGATACAGGAAATGTGCAGAGACATGTACTGTTGATATATGCCTCACACAAAAAGCATCCATGATAGAGAAAAAATATGTATAAACCCAGGGTCGATTGTATGTTCTGGCTCGCTTGTTCCCGGAAATAAAAACCATCTGCAGAAACCCAGGCTCGCTTGTAAGATCAGGCTCGCTTGATTCCAAAATTGGTAACCATCTATTGCATCCGAGATGTAAGGTTCAGGCTCGCTTGTTTCCATTAGTAGCCCGCTACAGCATCCACCCTGTTCATAGAAAAAAGGTTCCTGTAGATATACAGAGAAAGAGTATAATACGTAGACCATATAAACATGGCTATGTATTTCAAAAAACAGGTTTAAAATAGAAACAGGGCAACATTTCTTTTTTCTAATTGTTATGAACATAATTCGACCGTGAAATATTAATATAATAAACCACCCCACAGCGCTTCGACTATAAACAATCATATAAACATGGCTCTGTAGTTCAAAAAACAGGTTTAAAATAGAAACAGGGCAACATTTTTTTTTTCCAATTGTTATGAACATAATTCGACCGTGAAATATTAATATAAAAAACCACCCCGCAACACTTTGACTATAAACAATCATATAAACATGGCTCTGTATTTCAAAAAACAGGTTTAAAATAGAAATAGGGCAACATTTTTTTTTCTAAGTAAAGTTAATCTATTAACAGTGGGAATAAAATTACAGCATAACTTTAGTCAAAAACATTGCCCAGACTTATGGCAAATTTGTCATAAAAAAATCAAAAAAGAAGACTGCCCTCATACGGGGAAGCCAGTCTTGAACATTTACAGAATTCAAAAATATTACAGAGGTCCAGCACAGTAATATAATCTAAAACATGCACAATTAAGTGGGCCTGCGAAGCAAGAAAACCAAATTAACCAAACTACTCCTCCAGTGGTTCCTCGACGATTCGGCACCATCCTTCGCAAGGTCCAGGATTTCCAGGTGCTATCTCCACATTCACGCCACCGCTCCCCTCCTGAAGGCCCGAATGCTGGCCGGCTTTTTCTGAGCTCAGACCCGCCGGACGGGTGCATTGTTCCTTCATTTGGGCCTCCTCACGGAAAACCACGGTGATTGAAGCTGTGATTCGTGGGTAGTTCAGAGAGAAATTAAAGAAAAAAAGTGCAGTGCACGTCGTGGGAGAAGGTGAAGCGATGGGGAAATGAGGAGCATGGGAGCCCATACGGTGGCTAGATCGTAGAACCCGACCCCGCCCACTTCTAGTGTTTGGATAGCAACCTGCAGAATAATCACTGGACTAGGAAGACGACTCGGTTGAGGGGCTGGAGGGAGCGCGCAGGGGTTGACCTCTAGTGCTCCCCCTGCGGCAACACATCCTTTGACACAGGCGAGGCATGGGTGTAGTCTCAGCAGTGGGCACAAGACGAGACGGAGAAGTAGGATTCCAAGAAACTGAGGAAGACAGACACAGACCAAACCGAGAGAAATGCAGATATGCACCAAGGTCTAAGCAGCAGTTCAGCTGGCCACTTCTCCTTCTCGTCACAGTGAGCAGGCAGTGTAACCTAGCAACCAGAGAGCATCTGCAATTCAAAGGTTGCGGCTCGTCTGAAAAACCATAGCAAAACGCCATTTTATCGACCCGACTGCAATGCAATCGAAGAATGCCCGTCATAATTAATCTCTCATTAATGAGAGCCGAAGGCCGGATCATATTGGAGCATGCAGAATCGCTAACAGGAGTGGAGGTCCGATCTTGAACAGTGTTAAAACTTAATGCGATTTGATGTGAAAACCTTGGAACTTAAATATCGGCTAATTGAACAGCGTTAAAACTTAATGCGATTGATATGAAATCGCCACATCCATGTCCCATCGCCTTAAACGCCATCGAATGCACCCGCAGCCGGGAGCAGGGCAAGTTTTGATTGAGGACACGTGGCAGAAATTGATTGGAGCGGATCTTTGTTTGGGCCACTCGCGCAGTGGAAATCCGGACCCGAAAAATATTAGGGCGAATTTGATAAGAAATTTGCGTCACAACTCTCCCTCCGTACGCCAGCCCAACTTCGGACCCGAAAAAGATTAGGGCAGAATTCATTTGGTTTTCGCGTCACAAAATTGGCCGACGTCAGCAGGCTATTTTGGAACGTGAATTTGGTTTGAATTATGGTTTATCGTCGTTTGAAGTCCGGCGGGCTCGACTTAAGAACAATTTTGTTTGATCCCATATTATAAAATTTGTGTTGGTTTTCTTTAATAATACACATATTTATAATAAATCATGGGAATACCACACTAAACATGTGGAAAAGTTATATAAATTATTGAGAACAATCATTTTTATGTAAAAATATCAAAATGTGCTTTTGGGAAATAAGAATTAGAGTATTTGGTTCATATTGTTTTAAAGTAAGGAGTGAAGTTGGAGCCTCAAAAGATGCAAGCTATTACAAAATGACCTAGTCCTAAGAAAATCAAGGTTCTTAGAATATTTTTTAGACTTACATGATATTATTGATCATTTGTTAAGAATTATGCATGCATTTCAAGTCCACTCACATATCTCTTGAAGAAAATATCATTTATATGGAATGATGAGGCTACTTTGGCATTCTCTCTTTTAATGGATGTCATGTCTTCTACACCAACATCAGTTGCACCTACTTTTGGTAAAACATTCATAGTAGAGTGTGAGGCACTAGGACAAGGAATTTACGTAACATTAACACAATAAGGGATATCATTGGCTTTTAAAAGCAACGAATTCAAAGAAAATATTTGGTGAAATCTACGTATGAAAAATAAATGGAAGCAATATTACATGCAATAAAAAATGGGGATAGTATATCATTGGGAGGTACTTTAAAGTCAAGATATACCATGATAGCATAAATTATTTTTTGAAGCTATGATTTTCATTAGAAGATTAACAAAAATGAGAAGAAAAAATGCAAAGTTTTAATTTTGAGATAATCTACAAAAATGGTAAGGAAAATTTAGTACATGATGCTCTTTCTAAAATAGAAGAGGCCTCAAATTTATATCCAATTACATTTTCTATTCCTAGGTGGCTAGAAGAAGCTTGCCATAATGGAAAAATGACAATAGTACTAAACAAAAACTAAAATTTATAAAGGATGGGATGAACTCTATGGACATTGGGAGTGAAAGAGAGATATACTTTGGTGCAAATGTAGAATATTTTTATGCACGCAAGCACATTTGAATAAACAAATATTAAGGGAGTCCCATGTCTCTCTGATGGTAGGACGCAGGGTTCCTTAAAACATCTCAAAGGATCAAAAAATATATTTTTGGAAGGAATGAAGAAAGATATTCAAAATTTTGTAAGAGAAGGTCAAGTTTGCATAATAAATAAAAGAGAGATAGTAAAATCTCTAGGGTTACTTCAACCATTACACATACATATTCAAAGACTAGAAGATATATCAATAGACTTTATTACAGGGTTACTGAAATATAAAGGTAAGTATTACATTTTTGTGGTCATTTATGTTGAAAAATTTTGTAGATTTTTTTGTAGAGCTCAAAGTACATAAACAACAAGCCAAGTGGCAGAAGTGTCCGTGAAAGAAATTCATAGTCTTCATGGTTTTCCTAAAGTAATAATAACAAGAAACTTTTGGAAATAATTATTTAATATGAGTGGAGAAACACTAGCTGCCATGAGTTCTACATATCAAACACAATCAAATGGTCAAACAAAAATAGTTAACAAATGTTTTTAAGGTTATCTACAATGTTACTCTTTAGAAAAGCAATCTTAATGTATGAAGTGGGTTCGTCAAGGAAGAATGGTAATATGATACTACCTATCACACATCTACTAAAATTTCCCCATTTAAGACCCTTTATGGATATCCGACTCCTAGTATCTCATACTTTTTGCAAGATAAGTCCAAAGTATAGGAAGAAGAGTCACATATGGAAAATACTAAAGAAACTTTGAAAATTATTATGGAAAACCTTCAAATGACATGAAACATGATAAAAAAAAAGGGGAACAACATTGAAGTGAAAGATAATTTGAGGAGGGTAATTGGGTATTTTTTAGATTATAGCATTATAAGCAATCTTCATTCAAGAAAAAGAAGAATAAAGAATTAGCTCAAAAAATTTATGGCCCTAAATAATTATTCATAGGATTGCACAAGTGGTATAGAAGTTATATTTTCCTTCTTCTTGCATTCATAAGGTTTTTCATGTATCTTGCCTAAGAAAGGTTTTGGGAAAAAATATGCCAATGTAAATAGAACTTCCAAAAGTAGATGAAGAATGAAAGTTGATTCTTGAACCACAAAAAGTTATAGATAAACATTATGTATCTCTTTGACATATAACCATTATGAAGTACCTAATCAAGTGGAAGAATATTCCTCTAGAAGAAGTTACATGGTAAAATGATCAATTCGTGATGAAATACCCACGGCTAAAGGGTTCGTTTGAAGTTTTGACAAAGGTTTTGTTATATGTTTTATATAACGCGCGGCGGAATAGTTTTATTGTTTGTTAAGGTCCCACACAGTGATCAAATTTGAAGGGCAGGTACGAATTTCAATTAGAAGGGCATATATCTATGTCGCCCTTCCATAATGAAAAGCTTTAAAAAAAAAACTTTTCAATTGACCACAATAAATTATTTTTACATTTCATTTTCAAAAAGACAAAACCATCAATCTTTATATTAATAAAAGACTGTTACATATACAACAATGAAGAAGGCTCCATCTTTCATTGCTTAAATATCTCATTGGCAATGCCAACATAAGTCTTGAAGACACTATTATAAGAATTTGGATACATACCACCGGGATATAGGAGATTCTTATGTGTCAGATTGTGTAATGCAATTTTGACTTTGTCTCACAAGGAGGAGCAGCATGGAGGTCTGGATTTTTCTTATAGAACTTTTTTATTATTATTTGAAACGTTGTTTATAGATATGAATACAACAATGAAATTATGAGCATGGTGGACAATTAGTCAAGCTCATGATGCCAAACCATGATGATGTAAGTTTGGAATTTAACATTTTTACATGTTAAAGACAAATAGTCAAAATCACCGACAACTTAGTATGCCATAATTAATAATCATTCCCTGTTCACTTTTGTTAATAGGTTTATGTCACACGATGATCTCTCTTCTCCGGCATTTACTTGTATTGAAGATCACTATTCTAGGAATAAGGAGTTATTTTCTCCAAAAATAACCCTAGCCAAACATTGACAATGCATCAAGGATATCTTTCTTTGCTTCATAAGTACATATGTTCTACTTCTAAATCATGTCTTGGAAGTGGTTGTTTTGCTAGAAATTATTCACCAGTTGGTTTCATACCAAAGTCTTTTTCTCATTTTTAGCATCCAATACATGAAAAAGATAATGGTTTAAAACAACATAAATATTTGAAATTTTGCAAGAATTGTCTGGCACACTTTGAATATGAATTTTGAAGTCAAGTGCATGATGCCGTATAGGATCAAGTGTCATTTTGAATACCAAATGTTTCACAAGAAACTTCTCAACATGCTACCCTGCAGTAAGGATTAAATGACAATATTGCATCAACTATTTCCATAATAAAAGTGCACCTCATCCATAAGACTAAACAACTACAAATGTTGTAGATCTAACAAGACCACACAATCAAACGTATTCCACAAGGCCAATACTGTATGAAAAATGAAAAGGAGTTTTCAACCAAAAACACCTTAGGCAACTAATTCAATTAGATACACCAAACCATCAGCAAAAATGAAAACCAGCCTACTCAAAAGGCAAGCGTTTACCTCCTTTGACAAAATTTTGAGTTTCGAAACAAGGGCCTTTATTGTCTTGTCAATGCCCCTAGTAATTTGAATGGGGTTTGCACCTGCTGCAACAACCTAAAAAAAAAAGGTTTCATTTCAAATTATTTTCCACAAATTTAAGATACAACCATTGTCAGTTTTGTATTTCCTAACAAGCTCATAAATTTTGACAAAAGAAGCAAAAAATTTTAATACCTAATAGCAATTTTTTCACTCAAAAACTATCTTAGACTCAATAAGCCCAACCCAAAACTAAAAAACCAAACACCATAAGACCCTACAAAAATGAATAGATGATCTTAATCCAATACTATCGACAAAAAGTTACCTTTACACCCTCACTTATTAAACCCTGTGCAAGAACAACAGATGTTGTGGTTACATCCCCAGCTAAATCATTTGTCTTTGCCACAGCTTGCCTTACCAACTTGGCCCCAATATTTTCAACTGGGTCCTCTAATTCAACCAATAAAAAGGCCAAAACCATAGCATTGAGATACATTTCATTACATTGTCAATAACAATAAAATTTGACTCAACCATAACCCTTTCCTTTTATTGTTGTGAAAAGCTTTATGCATTACTCTAATGTGGCTAGTCCATAGGCCAAGTAGACCACTAGGTAACAAATATGTTTCCTTTCACCTTTGAGTTTTCAAATTATGCCTACCAAATCTAAGACATTTAAGAGGGGGAACTAATACAACATTAAAAAGAAAACCAGAGCACACATCTACAAATTACCTCCTTAGCTACTGTCACACCATCATTAACTATTTTCGGAGAACCATGCTTGCTCTCCAATATAACATTTTTCCCTTCGCCCCAAGGGTGACTCCAACAAGATCAGCAAGTTTGTTCACACCGCCTGCAATACAAATTGACAATGCTTTCAGTAAGTGTGCAATTGAATGTGGAATTGAGAGCGGATGTGAGTAAGAGTCGGGCAGTCTGTTGTAAGGAAAATAGGGAGGAGGGAGATGGCGCAGGGCGGGAGACGTTGGGATTTGAATGGCGAAGGGCGTTTTGCTCAGGGTCTGCGCGAAAATCAAGCTTCTGAACAGGCCAGGTGGGTTCAGGCGGGCCTACGGTCACAAGGCGCTGAGCTTATCGCTATTTCTGCTGCTGATGGGCTGTCTTCTACTGTTTCTAAAGGCGGGAATGCCGAAAAGGTGGGGGGTGTTTTGTCAAGCAGTGAGGGAGCGTTTTCGTTGAATAAGGGACTGACTCCCCGCGTGATTTCAGAAGAGCAGGAGCTCGGGCTGCAGGGGAAAGTTTTGAATCATCTTTCAAGAGCGGTGGAATGGGAGTGTGAAGCAGGTGACTATCAGAGTTTTTATTGCTCTGGTTTTTCTTTGGATCAGGATCCAGCAGTGCTCTAGGAAAGAGGGGTGTTTGGTTTCTGTGAAGGGAAGAGCGGGAAAGGTGTCTCACACCTTCTAAGCCTGGAAGAACAGAGTGGGAAGTATATCTTCGTAGGCACCAAAGAGACAGGCGCAAGCAATGTCAGGGAGGTTGGAGAGTCGAAGAAGAGGGGCAGGAAAAAGAGTTGGATTAAAGTCAAAAGAGATGAGATAAACTACGTTCTGGGTGAAGACATAAGATGGGAGCAGGTCTCTCTTTTGGCCAGCAGAACTCTGGTTGGTAGAGTCATGGGGAGGTTTTTTGCTATGAAAAATTTCGTTGCTTGGGCTGGAGCTAACTGGAAAGCTGATCTTGGATACGTTCCAGAAGTGGTGTCCCTATCCAAGGGGTGGTTTGCCTTCAACTTTCTGCTTCCTGAACACAGCCAGTGGGTGTTGCAAAGGTGCTGGGCACTGGATCACTCTCCTATGCTCCTCAAACATTGGCACCCTCTTTTCGATGCTAGTAGGGAGAGGGTGGACTCAGTTCCCTTGTGGGTTCGACTTCCTGGATTGCCTCTTCATTATTGGACTGAGGAACATCTCCGAGGGTTGGGTAATACGCTTGGGGTTTTTCTCGAGGCTGACCTTTCCTTCCTTCATACTAATCTCAGGCGTGTCGCTCGAATATTAGTGATGGTTAATATCAGAGAAGGCCTGGCTGAATCTCTGAATCTAAGGTGGGGGCAATATCTCATAAAGCAGTCCCTGGACTATGAAAATGTCCCTTTCCGATGTCGTCGTTGCTTTGCTTACGGTCATCCAGCCTCTGAGTGTGGTTCTTCTTCTCGTCCTGTAAAAAGGAGGTGGTTTAGACGCAGTGAGGCGGATCCTAGCAGGAGAGGGGTTGGCTCTGTTACTCCCAAAGCTCAGTCTCTGTCTATTCCGGCCCCTAGTGGCACCTCGACCCCTGCTACCGTTGGATCTTGCACTCCGGATGAGGTGGGTTTCCAGGACTCGGTTGTGGGATCGCTTCACCTTTCTGGGCAGGGGTCGCTCTCTCCGTTGACTGCTGATGTTTCTTATCCTGCAGTAAACGACTATAGTGGTCATTATGGCGTGGATTATCAGCTGAAGGATGACGGCATGTTGAAGGCTGTTTTAACTTTTCTGACTTCTGCTCAGTTGGGATCCTTTCCATTTTCACCAAACATAAATATCTCCCTTAACTTGATTCCGAATTCTGTCTCAGCTGATAAGGGTGACTGTGGGTTATTAACAAATGTTGCTCCTATTTTGTTCCAGCCTGCTCTTATAGAGAAGGCTACTGTCTTTGATCCAGGTGATGGTTCGATGGCACCTTTTGAATCTTCTGTTCCTTTGGTCATGGGGTATAACCTGAGATCGAGTGCTAGAAAAAGTGCAGGGGGTTTTGGGAGGGGGAAACCCCCAGCTGCTCGGGGCAGGGGTCGAATCTCCTTCTTGGCAAGAGCTCAGGACCGAGCTATGATGGATGTTCATGATGGGAGGCAGGTTTCTATTGAGAGGGCGCTTAGAGCAAGACAGTCCCTGAAGACTGGTGTGTAATGAAGATCATGTCCTACAATTGCAGGGGGTTGGCAGGACCCCAAAAGAAATCTGCATACCGGAGGATTTTATTTCTGGACTGTCCGGATTTAATTCTGCTTCAAGAAACTTTAGGTGATGGTTCTGTGGTCAAAGATAGGTTGGAAGGTTGGTTGCCTGGTTGGTTTTTTGAGACGTTGGATGTTATAGGGCGTTCGGGAGGTCTGGATATGGGTTGGAATGGAAGAACTATCAAACCACTCAATTTCTGGGGTATGGAGTCGGTCCTGGGGTTATCTTTTCAGGTGTTGGAGCTAGGTGAGGTTTTTAACATTTTTAATTTCTATGGTCCTTATCAAGATCGGATCCCGTTCTGGGATTCCCTACTGGGTAATTCTCTACTCAAAGGGGATTCGGTGATTTTGGGAGGGGATCTGAACTTTTCCTTGGGCCAGTCTGAGGTCTGGGGTCCTCATGCGCATGCTAATTCTTTGTCAGGGTACTTCACCCAAAAGCTGGTGGAGAATCATTTGCTCGATATTGAGCCCTTAAAGATGAAGCCCACTTGGAGGAACAATAGATGCGCTGAAGAAAGAATCGCTAAGAGACTTGATCGCTTCCTGGTGGCTGAGCAGATTGTGGACAGACCTTTTCAAATTAGGCAGTGGGTTGGATGTGGGGGTGCTTCTGATCATTTTCCCATCTTCCTTGATTTAAAGAACGGGCCTAGGCAGCCTCCCAGTCCGTTAAAGTTTAATAATACCTGGCTCAGGGATGATTCTTTTAAAGCCCTTGTTCTAGATAGGTGGATCCCTTATAGGGATGATGGTCCTCTTTCTGCGGCTTTTCATTTTGCTGAGAATTTTAAACGTGTCAAGGAAGTTGTGAAGAATTGGTCGGCTGCTAAGAGATTGAGGGAGGATTTGGATTTGAAAAAGGTTGAATAGGATCTTCGACTGATATATGAGGGGATTGGAGGTGGGTTCCAAACTCAAGCTGATAAAGATACCCTTGTTTCTCTCGAAAAAAGAAGGAACTCCCTTCTTTTGGATAAGGAAGAATCTTGGAGGTTGAAAATTAGGGCCACATGGTTGGCAAGTGGGGATGATAATACAAAAAATTTTCATGCTTATGCGCGTGGTCGAAAGGTGGCTAATTCTATTTGGAATTTAAGAGATGCTCAAGGCATTGAACACTCTTCCTTTGAGGCTAAAGAAAAGTTGGGCGTTGATAATTTTAAGGCTCTATTTAAGGCTCCAGCTCATGCTTCTCTTGCGAAGGTTATTAGAGTGGCTCAACTCTTCCCGAGGTTTGTGGAGGAGGCGGATAACATAACTCTGATGGCTGTGGTTTCGGAGCAGGAATTAAAGGAGGTTCTTCATAGCTTTCAAAAAGACAAAAGTCCTGGGCCAGATGGTTGGTCGATTGAATTTTTCTTGGCTCTTTATGATGTGTTAGGGGCTGATCTGCTGAAAGTAGTGGAGGATATCAGAATTTCTGGGAGGATACCGGCTTGTTTTAATTCCACGTTCATAGCTTTGATTCCGAAGGTCGATAACCCTCTTACCTTGGCTGATTTTCATCTGATCTCTCTCTGCAATTGCATTTATAAGGTGGTTTCCAAGGTGATTGCGAGGAGACTCAAAAGCATTCTGTCTTCCCATACCTCTGGGGAACAATTTGGCTTTCTGGATGGTCGTCAAATTCATGAAGCAATCGGCACTGCACAAGAAGTTCTCCACAGCATGAAGACCAAGAATCTCAAAGGAACAGTGCTGAAAATCGATCTTTCCAAAGCATATGACCGGGTAAGCTGGCTATATATTCGTATGCTCTTGACTCATCTTGGTTTTGGCATTGGTTTTATAAGATGGATTATGAGCTGTATCACTACTGTCTCTTTTTCTGTCTTGCTTAATGGGGCTGCATCCCCCTTTTTTCATGCTGAAAGGGGCCTTCGCCAGGGCTGCCCCATTTCTCCCCTTTTGTTTTTATTGGTTGCTGAGGGCTTGAGCAGAGCTCTGATGGCGGCCAAGAGACAGGGTTCCTTGAAGGGCATCCAGGTTGCTCCAAATTTTTTCATCACTCATCTTCTTTTTGTTGATGATGTGTTAATCTTCTGCTCTGGATCGGTGCGAGATGCTGTTACTCTTGGTGAGATTTTGGACCTGTTTAGCAAGGCCACAGGTATGGAAGTGAATGGTGTGAAGTCTTCCATCACCTCTCATTTTCTGCGGGAGGAGGAGAGGCGGGAGTTTGAAAGGATTTTTCCTTATAACTCGGTTGGTTTGGAGGATGGGCTGACTTACTTGGGGTTCCATTTAAAACCCAATGACTATAGAAAACATGATTGGAGTTGGCTGCTGGAAAAGCTGGAAAAGCGCCTAAGAGTGTGGTGTCATAAATGGCTGTCTAGAGCCGGGCGACTGACCCTGGTTAATTCTGTGTTGGAGGCTGTCCCGGTTTATTGGTTATCCCTTTCTTGGATCCCAAAGGGTATTTTGTAGGCAGCAAGGAGGATTTGCTTCAGATTCCTTTGGAGTGGGAAGCAGGAATATTTGGTGACCCCTTGGGTTAGGTGGGAGAAAATTGCAGTCCCTAAAGGGTTGGGTGGTTGGGGACTGAAAAACATTTTTCTCTTTGCACAAGCTCTGGCTGCGAAGGGTGGGTGGAGGCTTCTTAAAGTTGACAGTCTTTGGACTCAGGTGTTGAATCAGAAATATATTGCTCCTTTGTCTATTGTTGATTGGATAAGAAATCCTAGGAAATCCTTTGCGGGTGGTTCAGTGATTTGGAAGGCACTAGTAAATTCTTTTCATATTTTGGAAACTAGTCTGGCTTGGGATGTGGGTAGTGGCAAGAGGTTTCGAGTTGGTGAGGATCCTTGGATGGGAAGTGAACGACAGCATCTACTTCCTGGGCGCACGGTTGAGGCTTTAAGGCAGGGGGGGATCACTTTTCTTGATCAACTTGTTGATCCGGTTAGGAGAAGGTTGGGGGTTCAGTCTTGGATTCCGGCCTCGTCTTTGGGTTTGGAGTTTATGGATGAGAGGGATCTGGCTGAATATATCAGAGCTTTAAAACAGGCTCATATCTTGCTTCAGGAGAGGGAGGATTTGATCGTTTGGGATTTTGACTCGTCAGGGATCTATTATCCTCGGGCTGGATATAAAAAACTCAATGCAGGGGGTGTTATGGGTTAAGAGAGGTGGTGGTGGAAGAAACTTTGGAAATTAAATTGCCCTCCTAAGACCCGCATCTTTATGTGGTGTGTTCTTGAAAACAAAGTCCCCACCTAGGACGTTCTGCAACATAGGAGTTTTCAGGGCCCTGGCTGGTGCTGTCTATGTAATTCTGATGAAGAATCGGTAAACCATATTTTCCTTAGCTGTCCCTTCATTAAAGGGGTGTGGATGGAATGCGCCAGGTCTTTGGGTTTTCTCTGCAGATGGGAGGGCTTATCTGTGTCACAGGCTTGGGATGCATGGTGGATTTCACAAGCTGAGCAGAATTTTAAAGCTCTGCCTCTCCTTGTGATCTGGGGTGTTTGGTTGGCACGTAACCGATTACTTTTTGAGGGGATTGTCAGTACTCCTGTGGTTGTTGGGGCCATGTCTATTGGTCTGCACTCTGCTTTCCCTATACAAATCCGTGCTGCCAAACAGAGAGAGATCCTGTTGTTGGACATTGATAAGAGTGTTCCGTGGGGTTTTTTTGATGGGGCGATGCAGCATAACGTTTGTGGTGGTGGGGCCTTGCTGCTCCTATCTGAAGCACATTGGTTTGAAATAGCTGTTGGGCTTGGGGAAGGAACTAATAACCAGGCTGAACTGTTGAGCCTTAAGATCCTTTTGTTGTTTGCTGTGGAGAGAGGCTGCAGAAGTTTAAATTTCTTTGGGGACTCTTTGAACGTGATTAATTGGATTAAAGGTTTTCAACAGTGCAGTGTCTATCATCTTCAACACCTGCTTCGTTCTATTAGGGAGCTCCTTTCCTCATTTGAAATTTTCTCTTGTCAACATATTTACCGAGAAAATAATGATATGGCAGATCGAGCTTCGAAGAGAGGGATCCAACAGGACGTGGGTTCCTGGAGGATCAGAGAACATATGGATGGCGCTATCTCTGAATATTTACATATATCCTTGTTTGACTGAGTGGCCACTGTGTTTTTTCTTTATGACAAGGACCTTTTCGCCTACAGGAGGCACTAACTTGATTGCTGTTGGGTGGTACTGTTATTAAACAGGCTGTTTTGTGCTCATATTTTGGGGTTGTTCACACCTGGTGAAACTGTTTTGTGCACATTTTTTCGGGTTGCTCATACCTGGTTGCTGTGGGGTGAAAATTCTTATTAAACTATCCAATCTTTATGCTGATGGAGTTTGCGAAATTTGGTAATCCTTTCGCTGTTTCAACACTGAAGGCTTCTACAGGGGGCTGCCTCCTTTTATTATCTGAAAACAGAGCATGCGGGTCCCCTGGGCGGTGATTTGGTCAGATTATGGGATTTTTTGCTGTGTGCCTACTTGTTGGCTCGAATGATGAATGATTAATAAGCTCGTTTCCTGTTGAGCAGTGAAATTTCCTTTCCAGAAATGATTAATCAGTAGAGCAGTGAGGTTGTTTTTCTTGCTTTGATCAGCTTTAAACATAGGGTCATTTGAACAGTTTTTGTTTCTCATAAACAGCTTGTAAAGCCAGTTTCCGCAATGGCATGTTACACTTTGCATCTGAATTTGTAAACAAACTCATTGAGTTTGTCTCTCTCGAACACATATCTATGTGTTTTTTCACTGTATTTTTGTACTCACCTGCAGTAATAAAAATACGTTTTTTTCTCAAGGAAAAAAAAAAGTGTGCAATTGAATGCCAGACCATATGCCAAAACAACCCTCCATGAAAAAATAAAATAACGCAATAAAATCGAATATAAGTGGACAAGGAAAGATCCACCGCAGTGAAGTTGCACGTGTAGGTGACCTTCCTTTAAACATATTTTTTTCTCTGACCTGCAATTTTTTTGTCACTGAGCCATCCTTGTTGAAGTACAACTCCTTTTCCATAGCTCTTGTATTAACTACCTTCTCACTGTCGCGTAATCTCAGAGTCCCTCTTCTGCTTGAGCGATTAAAGGAAATGGGTGAAAAAACTGAAAGAGAAGACAATTGTCTGCCATAATTATCAAACATTGCACCCAACTTCTTCCCCTTTCCATTGTTACCCAATGAGGTAGATGTGGCAATTGTTGTCATACTGCCCAAAGAAAATGCCATCTTCTCTTATCCTGAATATAGAATTACAAGATCTTCATATTAGTATGAACCTTAAAAAACATGACTCCCATTGCTAAAAACCACTTTTAAGTTGTAACAAGCAAACTAAACAACTATCGCAACTTTTGGCAACTTCTAGAGCATTAAGAGAGAAACAACCAAAGAGAAATACAACCACAATCCTCATTTTAATGAGACCGGACTATATATTTGCATTAATATAATAGAAATAAATCACGGCTATATTAAGGCCAGCACAAAATAATCTTTAACCAGTGTCTCTCGCGGCCTTCAGGTTTCCATGCTAGAGGTTGCATATTTTTAATTTAAATTCTTGACCTCTCGTGCCCATCTATGAATGCATCCAATGGGATATATACATCAAATGCTCCTTTAGATAATAATCATGAACAAGCTTAATATTGAATTATGAACTGTAAAGGAACTTATAAAATGTGACATTACGAACCTAGTCAAGCGCACAAGCAAAAATATCCTGGACATGACCCTGGTTGAAAAGTTGTATTGCTCATGATGCAAGAGGATTTGTACCTGCACTGCCAAGTCAATCAAAATCCATCATTATCTATACAATAAATACAAGTAATTGATGTAGTATTTTTTACTCTAAGATGCATTCTTATGATAATGTTAGAACATATGTTGAAAATGTGAAAACATACCTGAATAAGCTCCTCTTCGTTTCAAGAACAATTTAGTGGAGTCGCATGAACTTGGAACAAGCCTCCCACGATCTGAAAGAGTAGCAACTAAGTCAACAATGACTTTTTTGTTGCTACGCTGGATCGAGGGAGGTTTGCTCCAAGATTAAATCGCTCCAATAAATTATTCTCTACTAAACAGGGCCAACCACATGAAGGTGGAAGCTCTTATGGCCCCTCCCCTCACATCACTCTCAATTCCCCAATACCCAATCTATATTTCATTTTTTACTTTCATGAGCATAAAAAAAAAATTCAATAACTAATTAAAAAACAATTCAACAAAAAGTACGCAAGGAAACATTGCAATTAATGCTTGACATAAAAATAGTATGATAAATGAGTTTTTTATATAACGCATAAAAATGTTCCAAGTATGGTAACGTTTGTCTTATAATAATACAATATTTTACATTGTCAAATTTTCTTTTTCTTCTTCCTATTTTTAAAGCTCCTAATTACATCATCAATATCATCGTGCTCTGCTCCTGTTTCGTGCCTTTCAACCCGCATTGCTGACCTAGTTGCGTATTCACGATGTCTAGGCTCATCCAGTGACGGGGCATCGCCTACAAAAACAGATAATATTAAATTTTAATTGTCAGTTTTTAAATATCATTGAACTAGTTCGGTAATATTAATAAAAAAATTTCAATGAGATTATTTACCTGGTGCACCAGTTGTCGCCGTTGGGACTGTTTCCCTGTCTTCCTCTCTGGTGGTAAGATCCTCAAGGGAAACATTCTTTGTCATTTAAACAAAAAACGTTATAAGGACAACCATCAAGGTATAATTAGAAAAAATTATAAGTGGAAATTAATTACTGTCACGGCCCTCACTGATAGTAGCATTTTCGGGCTGGTCCCCACTACAATGATCAGGTTGCACATGAGGATCATCTACATCTGGCTCTAAAACTGGGTTATTTGCCTCGTCGGTAGTGCTGCTCCTCTTATTTAAACAAAGTTGTTAGACATTAAATTTATGGACGAAAACAAACATATTGAAAGGTTAATGTTTTACCTTATCAGGCATTCTGGATCTTGGGACCTGCCCCAAGCTTCTGCGACGTTCAACTACGGCTTGATAGCCAAAATGGAAAGAGATATTTTTATCTTCCTATGTAGTTTCTGTTTCGAAGTCATCACCCTACATTACATATGATTGTGTATTTTTAATCATATTTGATAGGATTACAAAAACATTGGAAGGCGATACAATTAATTATAAGATGTTTAGCTACTTAATTACAATTCTTGCGGTTAATTTCAAGTAGCCGCCTTGGCCTAGCTTGTGATGGTCATTTTTTTCAATCTTAGCTTTGGTTGCCTTCGAGGTGTCAGGCAACCTAGCATCAAAAGATTGAAGTCGGATATGACGTAGCACACTTTTATTTTAGACATAGAGAAAATTAAATCTATTGAATTAAAGTTGTAATTTACCTTGCGGGTCCAGTTGGCATTTTTCCTTCTTTATTTGTCCTTTTCTCTTTTCCATCATGGATGAGTGCTCTCCACTCACTCTCTGGAACTATGAGAGAACGCTCGTATCTAGGGTTAAATTGCAATTGCGTCCTATAGGTGTCCCTGGTATATTTCAAATATTTTTCGGCTACCCGAGCTACCTTTGTTCTGTCAAATGTGTCGACCCCAAAAAGGGCTTCTAGATAATCTAAACGTTCTTTTTTCAGGTTGGAATTCTGGGAATTCCACCCTATGCATATGGTTGGGCCAAAAATTACCAACGCATGGCTCTCCAAAAACCTATAGAACTCATTGTTTCCTACACAGAAAAAAATAAAAAATTAAAATTAAAATTAAAATTAAATAAATAAATAAATAAAATTTAAAAAAATATATATATATATATTATCATTAATTTAAAAATAAAAATCATGATAAATATGTTTTAGATAGAGTATATGAAATAGTTAAAATATTAAAATTTACCTGGGAGTTGTACATGCTTTATAGGGACACCTTCATCGTTCACCAACAACGTGCCATTAATGGTCCCTGTGGAGCTGACACGTGTAGCTCCAGGAAACGAAATAATGTATTTGGCCATATCAGCCTCATCACTGCCAACACGTTCAACGATTGGTTGGGTGTCTGCTTGGGCAGGGTGTGTTTCTTGGCTGGAACCAAAAGGAGTAGAAGGTGTACGAGCGGGTTGCTGGGAAATCTCTTGCCCTTGTGTCCCACTACCACCAACACCGGGTTCAGCAAGTGCCAGAAAATGCTACATACAAAAGAAATTTTTGTTAGTTTAGTCAATGTAAAAATTAAAAATCAAACTATCACAATTCATCTCATGCAGAACAAAAAAATATCCTTTTGACTTTTTATTATTACCTGATATTTTTCTAGCTGGCTCATAAGTTGTTTTATCCTCTCTTATGTTTCAAGTGTTTTAGGCGCGTCTATCAAAGTATTAAATTCCGACCTTGCATCTCGTGCCTTTTTTCGCAACAAGAGCGTTGGAGATAGGGATGAAGAAAGATCTTCCTCATAGAGGGAATCATCAGGCGTACCATGGCTAGGTGTCTGCATATTTGAACAAAATTAATATTATTTCAATTATGTAAATAACTAAAATACCTGAAGATAGAGCAATGCGGGCACTTTACATGTTCTTCCGCTGGCCTCTTTCCGCGATCATCCCGTCTCGGGGTTGTTCCTGCACTGCTCTGATCAGTCTGCCACATTGCAATAAAATTATAAATGTAAAAACTTGAAAACACAAAATGAAAACTGAAATAATTTCTAATAAGACACCGGAAGACAGAGTTAGAGTTTCAAATATGCCTTGCATTGAATTCAGTCTTGGAAACATGTCATTGCACATTAATGCACCCAAACAAGAGCCGAGTTGACAATGAAGACCTTATTGAATATATTGTTGGAGCAACTTCTAGTAAACTTGTTGTGAAGACCTTGAGGATATTTTTGGAGCAACATTGTTGAAGCTGATGGTATAGCATTGTTGAAGGGCCTTGAAGTGAAGCTTTTGGAGCAACTATTGAAAAATCCTTAGAGCATTTAAGTAAGGCACTTTCTATCTTCCATCACCTTTTTCCTTTAAATATCCTTTAAATGATTTTGTTGATATTTAATGTTTGAAATCACGTTATAATTCCTTGATTATATGTGTTTGGGCACTTTCCCTTTGAAATTACCCAAAAATACCCTGGCAATTTTATCTTCAGGATGCATGTCTGACCCTATTGTTCAATATTTTGATTGATAGTAGTAAACATAAAGAGTTAGGGGGCTCTTGACTTGTTTTGGTTGGGCCATTAGATCCCTAACATCTACTAGGGAGAACCCCCCTTGAGTTGGAGGAGATCTAGCCCGAAGTGAAAAGAGGTTGGTGAGGTGACAATGGGGCTATTGAATTACACATGGTATCACACATTAGCTTTAGGACTTTATCTTGAGAAGTGCGAGATTTTGCTATATCAATTCTCAAATTGTTTACAACACTATTGTTAATAACTAATCAGAAGTGTTTTTGAGGGGTTTTTGGGTATAAAAAACAATACCATATAAAAACTATGGTTCTCAGTCCTTGGCATTCCTTCACCTGGGCCTAGGGGCACACAAGAATAATTTCACACTAAACCATGCAAACTTAAAAGTAACTTAACATATCCATAAAGTAATAATAATCATAATTCCTAATTTCCTATAGTACGATATAATGCAAATTATTCAAACATGAAGCAATGAAGACATACAATGTCTGAATTTCAAGATTGATGAACCAATACAAGAAGTTAGAAACTACAACTTTGATTCAATACTCTGTGTCCTAACTCGAGGAAGGAATCTAGTTTGTAGTACATAACATGCATCGTGTATTATCAATTCTTAATTGACAACAACTAAAGGTCATATACCATCAATTCCTTCCCATTTTGTGTTTTTATGTTATATTCCTTATAAAAGTGTCAAATTTCTCTCAAAGTAAGCAACCACTGAATAAAATAAAAAATAGTTGAGATATGATTGAGAAATAGTCATTTATTTCTTGAAAGGATCTTCACGATTTCTTTGGTTGTTTTTCATCTCAAGAAACAAGAAATGACCTAAGAAACTATCGTGATGTAATATAAGAAACAACACGGTGCAATGGCCATTTTCAAAGCCAAATGATGTCCATTGAGAACATGGCCTTTATTTGGTTCCTGTTTCATAGGAGTTTCGGGTAGAAATGGAACTTTGTTGTACCATTTCCAGTAGTAAAAAGGGAAAACCTTCTTTTCCATGGGAAATAATTTACCTTTCCTTTTTCAAGATAATATAAATCACAAAAAATATGAACTATACTGCACACATTCTTGGATAATGTGAAAGTGGAAAAGGAATACCCTACACAAGTGATGCACACATGTACATTTTAACACTAATAGATTTTTGTAGTTGAAATGCAATGCTTGTTTTCATTTAAATGTAGGGTTTTTAAAGCAGGGAGAAATAATGGCTACCAATTTAATAAGCATTTCTTTGGGAAAAATTTAAATCTTGTATTGGGTGATGAAGATAATAGAGGGTATTGAATCTTGATTCTTGACATTGTGTTTAACTTGAATAACTCAAATGATTATAAATATCAATCGATGAGTTCTTTTTTCAAGTATGTCACTCAAAACTCTTATGTCAAAGCATTGTATGATGGCTAGCATTTGCTTGTTTCCCTTTCTTCAGTTCAATGTAAAAACTATATTAATATATTGGAGCACGAATGATAACTACAATTTTTTTCTCTGCAGTATATCCAGCCCCAAGATTATGAAATTTTTTCTCAAGTGGAGCTATTGGTTATTGATGAAGCAGCTGCAATTCCATTGCCTGTTGTAAAGGCTCTGCTCGAGCCATATTTAGTGTTTCTGTGCTCTACTGTAAATGGGTAATAATTATAAATGAGCCAACCACAATCACAGATTATGTAACCATTCGGTTTCCATGGATAGTGATGATGATATTAACCCTATATATCAGTGACCTATATCTATATGAGAATGATCTCAACATTGACCTTGATATGGCTGTATGGATGTGACCTTTGGTATGTCATTAGAAAATCCCCAAATATCAGAAAATCCCCAAATCTGGAGAACTAAAGCTCATCACTTTCGATCTGGAGTACTACCCTTGTGATAAAGTTGATGACTTTCGATCTCCCATTCTCTACCACTTTTCACTTCACCTTCAATATAGATCAGACCAAGGGAAATTCGTTACTAGGTGTTGAGATGGATGAGTTTGTCGAACTAAAATCCATAGCTTAAACTTCATGAAACTGGTGGAGTCAAATTCATGCAAGCACAAACACATCTTACACATCCTCTTTGAAACTCATTTGAAAGAACATTGGAAGACATCTAGAGAGAACCCTATAGCCTAACACAATCCAATGGAATTGACCAAAAAAACCCAAATAGAGTCAACCCTACTATAGGAGGAAGGGCCTGCAGTAAGAACTTACCATTTTGCAAGAGTTGAGGGTGAATGTTGTTCTGCAAGAGCTGAGGGCGAATGTCGAGGGAAAATGTTGTTCTACAGCCGAGGGCGAACACCGAGGGGGAAATGCATGTAATGTTGCTCCCCAAGAGCTAAAGGCGAATGATGTTCTGAAGAGTTTCCCGGCGAATGCCGAGGGTGAATGCTGTTCTACAAGAGCTAAGGGCGAATGTTGTCCTGCAAGAGCTAAGGGCGAATGCTGAGGGTGAATGTTGTTCTGCAAGAGCTAAGGGTGAATGTTGTTCCCCGCAAGAGCCGAGGCGAATGTTGAGGGCGTAATGCCGTCTCGCAAGAGCTAAGGGCCAATGTCGAGGGCCACCGTTCTCGCAAGAGCCGAGGCGACCGTCGAGGGCAAATGTTGTTCGCAAGAGCCGAGGGCGAATGCCGGTTTCCGCAAGAGTTGAGGGCGAATGCACGTGACATCGACAAGAATGTAGTTTTTAATAAAATCATTTTTATGTAGCGCGCATATAAGTGTCGTATTTTTATGTAGCGCGCATATAAGTGTCGGTGCACTCGATACAGACAAAGCGTCGTTTATTGCATAGGATGTCGCCCTAGGCCCTTGCAATTACACATTCTTAGACATTGTGTCGCACTTGCGACGTTTGGAGGCAGTCGTCACAATAGCGACGCTTTGGGGCATAGTGTCGCAATTGCGACGTCTTCCTCCAAACGTCGCAATTGTGACACTTTGTCTAAGTGTCAGTATTGCGACACTTTTCTCTAAACGTTGGTATAGCGATGGTTTCGGGCGGGATTGAAAAAATTTGGGGAAATTTCCGACATTTGGTCAAAAGCGTCGGAACCAAGTGTCGGAATTTCCCCCAAATGTACTAGTGTGTGGATTAGCCACAGGAGGATATTCATGGAGTGAAGGAGTCCATTCATGCAGAACCAAACATCAGACAAGGCAGAAAGCGTACCACAGAAGCTGAGAGACTGAAGCTTGATGCAGCACAGAATGTAGGAGTCCCTACATCACAGCGCAGACAGAGACAGTCACCTAATCGATTTACTGGATACATGGCTCTTATGAACAAGTGTATCGTGACAGAGCCATCTTCTTTTGAAGAAGCAGTGCAGGAGCCCACATGGGTAGATGCCATGGTGGAGGAGTATGACTCCATTGTCAGAAACATTGCTTGGGAGATTGTTCCAAGGCCGGTGGGTAAATCAGTTTTAGGATCAAGATGGACCTACAAGGTAAAGCAAGTTGTTGATGGGAGCATCGAGAAGTATAAGGCAAGATTTTTTTCCCGGGGCTTCTCACAGATCGAGAGGATTGATTATGAAGAAACCTTTGCACCTGTCGCATGGTATTCTTCCATAATGACCATCCTTGCTCTCTCAGGCAGATGGGTTGGCACATTCATCAGATGGATGTGAAGACTGTGTTCCTTAATGGGATCATTGAGGAAGAGGTGTACATTGAGCAGCCTGAAGGATTTGAGATCTTCAGCAACGAGTCGCATGTGTGTAGGCTAAAAAGAGTGTTGTATGGGCTGAAGCAAGCACCACATGCTTGGTACACACGAATCGACAGCTATTTCACTGGACTTGGCTTCACCAAGGGTGAGGCAGATGCGAACCTGTATCAAATTGTGGTGGAGGGTAAGCTTTTAATCATTGTTCTTTATGTTGATGATTTAATACTAACAGGCGATGAGCAGTTGATACACTCATGCAAGGCAGATCTTGCAAAGGAGTTTGAGATGAAGGATTTGGGCCTCCTTCATTATTTCCTTGGATTGGAAATATGGCAACGGGAAGGTGAATTGTTTGTGTCTCAAGGCAAGTATGCCCGAGAGATACTAGAGAAGTTTCAAATGCAAGGCTGCAAGCCTATTGATACCCTCTTCAGAAATTGATAAGATGCTACTTGCAGTGGTGAGGCAGACATTGTTTATCGTATTAGCTGGTGGGTTTGCTCATGTATTTAGTTAATACAAGACCCACAGTACGGTGAACCAGCTTTCGCAAGCTATGGTTAAGCCTACCAAGCTATTTTGGAAGGTTATGTGTGCGATGTCCCGAGGTATCCTTAGGCACATCCGAGTGTTTATAGCACGTACGTACCTGATGAGGTAAAGTTGGCATGTTTCATCGACGATTGGGCCAAGGTACCCAATGTACTTCAAGAAGCACATCAGAGTTTTCAATATCGGATCTACATTTGTTTCTTGGTGACAACAGGAAGGATCCGTGGCACTTAGTTCAAATATCACGCCGAGGTGCAGGTCAAGTCAAGCTGCATGTGAGGCTATCTGGATGAGGAAGATCCTGGTTGGTTTGTTCGGTTGACATTTAGATCCTACAGTGATACATTGTGATAATTAGAGTTGCATTAAACTCTCGATTAATCCTGTGTTTCATCATAGATCTAAACATATTGATATTCGGTATCATCATATCAGAGATTGTGTACAGCAGAAGATCATGTTGCTTCAGTACATTCCTACGGAAGATCAGGATGCAGACATTCTGACAAAGGCGCTCACCAGGTGAAAATTCGAATACCATAGAGGCAAGATCAGGGTGAAGGATAATCCCTATCTTGTTGAGAGGGAACGTTGAGATTCAACAAGATGAGATCTTAGTGAAAATGAGTTGCCTTCACTAAGTGGGCTCGCAGGCTATCAGGTGGCAAGAAATCAGTGCATGGATTTGCAAATTTCTTCTGATTAGTGTGTGATGATTGATTGTACTGAGAGCTTGATGTACTAAACTTTGTATGAGATTGTTACATGATCTACATGATACATAATATATGATAGTTGGGGTTTTCAGCGTCAGGCTTTCCCGTTAAACAATTGTGTTATGTGCGATTGTTTTATTGCTTCATGTGTTTGCAATTGATTTTAATTTCCACAAAATATTAACAGTGGAAGGATTCTATATTTAGCAAGAAGATAAATATTGTTAGCTCAGGAGAATCTGGATATATACATGCATCTTGTATATAATTTCTAAATTTGGTCCCTAATGTCTTGTGGTCCAATCCTCTGTAGAACTATGTATGCTTGTGAGTTGTTCCAGACACGATTTTTCACGTGAAAAAAAAATGGATCACACAATGGGCATAATTACTCTTGTAATCTCATTATAATGTGCCAAATAAACTCAAAAAAACTTAAACCTAGATGCAGGCATTTAGTTACTACTTAAAATCGACAACTTTCACACATACAAAGAGATGATCAAAGACATTCTGAATTTTAACATATTCTCACCTAATTTTAACCTTTTGCGCCAACTAGATTTTAACGATGAAATATATACTTTGTATGTGACAGTAATGTATTTGTATGAATATTCATTATCCTTGAAAATATTAAATGTCTTTACATATATTATGATTATATTTTCGACCCAAAAAGGAGTTTAGATTTTGGTTTGGTTAGTTAAATCATTCAACAGTTTCAAATTTTGGTTTCCTTCATTAAATCATTCATTATTTGTGATTGTTATTATGGGAAAAATAAATAGGCTTGTTACTTCAAAACAACATCGCCAAAAGAAACCAAAATTAAAAATTGTTTTTCACTGCCCATTTTGTAGTCATCCAGGTTACGTGGAATGTGTCATGTGAGCTATGATTCTTGTTTTTCAATTGATAACAAATTATTATGATTATATATATTAACGTTTAATATGCTATGATATAATTGGCTCTGAATATGAATTGTTTGTGAAATAGGGATCGAAACCAAACAATCGAAGAACTCAAGTGCAGGATCTGCACAGTTGCCTACTCCATGACAATCACCAATGAGTTTCCATGTTATTAATTTTCTATTTTGTATTAGGAAAGGAGGCCGCAATAAGGAAAAATCTAGCCTCAAGCCCATGGAATAGACTATAGCACTACCCAAGCTAGCCATAGGTGAGCTAGGGAAACCTGTAATAAAGTAAAAGCTACTACTGGCAAGGGAAGGAAGTCGTAAACCTAAGTGAGTAGGTCGAGGGCCTGAGAGGGATACTAGAAGAAACCAATGCAGCATTATTTGTGTATCTCCTAGGAGGTATACTTGATTTTTGTTCTCCATTGTTTTGAGCCCCTTGTAGTCTTTAAGTAAACCATATTGGTGACTTTTCTGCTAAGATATAAGGTGAGGGAATGTCAACACCCAATCTCAAATCTCCCTCTAAATATAACCCATATTAAGTCTTTTAATCAATCTCCAGAATAATAACTTGTATGATCCTTGAAATCATTGAAAGAGAATCCCATGAATTAGCAGATCCTACATCTTCATCAAATGTCACATATTTTCTCACCATAATGTTCCATTGTGTTATAATATTGAGCCTATAAGTCAAAATTGTAAGAAAAAATAATTAATAACAATGACATAGCAACATGCACACATAAATCACACTAATTTACCCTAAAAAACCCAAATTGGGAAAATCCAACTAACAGATGTATTATTACTTTTATTACTTTGAAAAAACCTAGTCAAGTCATCCAAATGAGCCTTGAACCCATTGCAATAGAGTATCTCGAAGCCTTTTAAATGATTATATTGAATCAATGGGCTTTGTGATCCTAATGGAAAGTGGCATCCACCCAAGGTATTTACCCATGGTTTTGTAATTCAAGAAGGCTATAAATAACAGACCTCACTTTGTAAAGGGACATATTTGTCCACCATGATGTAATTATCAAAAGTTTATCTCATTTAAATAACAAGGCTAAGATCCAGAAACCATGGATGTTGAGAGAAGAGGAGGGAAAAATGTAAATCTACCAGAAACTAGTCACGAAAAACGTTGAAAAAAAATTAGATCAAACATGTGAAAGGAAAGATAACCATTCAAGATAACCATTATTTTAAATGAGACAAACTTTTGATCATTACTTCATGGTGGACCAGCCTGTCCTTTTACAAAGTGAGGCCTATTATCTTGTAGCCTTATTGAGTTACAAAACCAGGGGTAAATATCGTGAGTGGATACCATGGGTGGATGCCACTTTTAATTTGTGTCAATTAATATCAGGTTCACTTCCCCATCTTCCACTAACACATGGTAGTGTAGGTTCTCATGTCCTTGTCCTTCATTTTGATCAAGACATCCTCAAGTCCCTTACTATGCTAGATTACCCTTGGGATAATATGCATCATCATTCCTAATTTTACCACATCATCGTATTCCCTATAGTATGTTATTAAATAAAAATATTTTATCCCCGTGGTTAGATAAATTGGTTCAAGAATCCTATTATCACCTATAAAGCAATTGAGGAAAGGAATATGGCCAATGTTTCAAAAACCATTAAGGTAGATATTCATATTACTTGTGGTGTTAAAGAAAATACCCTTCTTGGGTCAAATTGTTCTCATAAAGAGGTTGCTATTTATAATTCTCATTTTCAAGAGTTTCAAGATGTTTTTTCATAGTTGTATTCAAAGATGACTAGACTAGATATTTCCATTATTGAATATCGCTATGATACATGGTTATATGTCATTCATCTCTGTCAAAAGAAATGGATTATTCACCCTAGAAAGGCCCCTCCCAAAAAATTTAATATTTATAAGCTACAAATGATAGGATTCATATACCCTATTGCATACACTTTATGGGTCTCTAACTTATTCCTTGTTATAAAACAAGAAGGAATTATTTGTGTCTGTACTAAATTATGTGATCTCAATATGGCATGTCCCAAAGACAATTAACCAACACCTTTCATTAATTAGATCATTGATGAATCTATAGGCCATAAGATCCTATTTTTCATGGATGGATTCTCAAGCTATAACTAGATCCATATTCAATGTCAAGACCAATATAAGATTACCTTCACCACTCCATGGGGTACCTTTACATATGAAGTGATGCCATTTGAGTTGAAGATTTTTTGAGCTACTTTCCAAAGTTCCATTTCATACTATTTCCATGAATTTATACACATTATATTGGCCCACCTTGATGAATTCACTGCGCATTTGAAGAAAAGGGCGCAACGCTTACATGACTTGTTCATTTTCCTCCTTTAATGTCAAAGTATAACATACATTTTAACCCTCTCAAGTGTGTCTTATACATGCATGTTGATCAATGTAGTGGATTCAATGTTTTAAATGTGAACATTATTGTGGACCTTCTTAAGGTTCAAGACCTTACCCAACTATCCCTCCCCCTACAATTTACACTAGTTGTAGAGCTTACAAGGAATATCTAATTTCTTGCATTAGTTTGCTTTAGACTACACCACCACTACTCAAGGTTTCTTATAGTTATTACGCTTTAATGTACCTTTTGTGTGATGAGTATGCTCAACATTCACTAGATGCACTAAAGTGGGACATTTCCTTAGCACCTTTGATTAGTCCCCTTAACTTTAATAAGACTCACCCTTTTCTATTTCCCAAGTGTTAATTTAGGATGGTTTCGATGAACATGAGCATGCCATTTATTAAATAATTAAGAATTTATGTATACCCTCCTTTTCCTATACCCACAAGAAGAGATTGGCCTTGGTAATTGTTTTATTTGTCTAGAAGTTGTGTCATTACATTTTGATGTGAAAAACCAAGGTGGTTTTGAATTCTAACCCTATGTCCTTCCTTTTTAACTAGTGGTTGATTAAGGGGTATTATTTTTCTATTATGATCCTTTACGAATTTGACGATGTGGAGCAATTCTTAAATTTTTTCCATAACGGTTCTTGCATTAGTCACCTTTGAGATGGATACCACCCAAATTATCACATGCACGATCTATTTTTTGCCTAGTCTCTTTACCTATTGTATTTATATAGTTAAGTTTTGTACAAAATATAAACTTTACAACCCTGAGGTGTGGATCCCTCTAGCCCTGTCGCACCCTACTATCACCATTAGGGCCAATTTGAATATGGGACATTGATTTTATGGAGTGAAACCTTTTTTCTCTTGATGGTCATACATACATTATTATGGCTATTGATTATTTTAACAAATGGGTCGGTGGCATGCCAACATTCAATAACACCAAAAATATGCAGCTTGTTTATTTTTTAACCAATGTGTCATTGCTCAATTTAGTGTCTTGAGACAAATGGTCTCTAACCATGGTTGAAAATTTGAAGATGAAAATTGATATGAAATACTTTCAATATTAGGTTTTGAACACCAATACTCTTCCTCATATTATCCATAGGGAAATTTACAAGTTTAATATGTTAATAAAATTCTTAAAACCATGCTCCAATGGATAGTGAATAAGCATAAAACAAACTAGCATCATGTGTTATTCCTATCCCTATGGGACCGTAAGACATCTACCAAAACCACCACTAGGTTCACACCATTTCACCTCATCCATAGAGAGGAGTAAGTCCTTCCTATCAAGTTCCAAATAACTTCCCTCCATATATCTATAAAACTCTTCCATGATACCACTCCCTTAGAGTAGATAATAGAAACTTTGGAGCATGCCATGAATCCCATTGTATTGCTTTGCAAACTATATAAGTAACTAAATGAATTCTAAACCCCAATATGATAGCAAAATCTAGCCATACATCTTTCGTGAAAGTGATTTAGTCATTATTTCACACAAATTTATCTAATGCACTTGAGTCTTATAGTTGTTGAATGATCTCCCTCCCATTCTATCATTGCAATAATTAGATCGTAGAATAGAAATAGAACATGGTAAACCCTTTGTTTCTTCTTCTTTCCATGAAAACATCTACCACCATATTATGTTTTCTTTTTTGTAGATAATTTCAAAGTCATAACCTAGCATCTTTGTGACCCATTTTTGTTACTCTTCTAAAGATAATTGTTTCTCTAAATCTTCTAGCTTCAGAAGGGGTATCTATCTATGAACATATCCACATCCCTAAGGAATCCCAGCAGGTCAGAATCATAAAAATGGAAGATATTAGGGAGATCCCGTGGGCCTACTTTGATGGGGCCTCTAACCCACAAAATAGGTGTGGAGCAGGGCTCACTATACACCTCCCATCTGGAAAGATTTACAAATCTTTTGTCGAACTTGGACCTGGAACAAATAACTTTGCATAACTTAAAGCTCTACATCTTCTTATGTGATGGCTCTCTTCTCTTGAGCTGAGAGAAGCTCAGATCTTTGGTGACTCTATGAATATCATAAAATGGTTTAATGGAACACAAAGATGCCGCAACTATATTCTGATTCCTTTATTAGAAGAGGTCCTGGTCTTAAAATCATTATTTAATCAAATCTTTGCTTGTCATATTTACAAAGAACGAAACAGTGATGCAGACCTCCTTTCTAAGGAGGGCGTTCAGCAAGATTTGGGGTTCTGGGTAACAAAAGAGTTTGACAGAGAGTTGGTTCGAATCATGGAACAGCCTCCTGCTCACTAAAAAGGTCCTACATCCAGTTTTTATTTTTTGTTTTTTGTTATTATGGTTATCTGTCTCTGAACTAAATGTATCAACTTTTTATGTAACTGTTTCAATTGTATTGCTTTATACTTTAACCCCACCAATCTCTGTTTCGGATTGTTTTCCTCTTAATAGGAGATCCAAGAGAAAACGTGGGGGTATTTTGTCTTTATTTTAAAGTCTCTACATCTGGAAGGGTGTCTACCACCCAGGTGTTCTTTTTTGGAAAAGCTCAACATCAGGTCTGCTTTCAACCACTATTTAGGGTGGTTTTTCCCTATATATAGTGAAGCCCGGCGGCCGAAGCAGACGCACTCTCTGAAAAATTTTGAAAACGCTGGTGGGAAACGGTAAATAATGTTTTCTTCCAAACAGTTGCAACTCCGTGTTTTTTCCTTTCTCCTACTTAAAAGGAAAACACATAGTTCATTGAATGCCAAGTGCATATACTATGTAACCTTCTATATATTTAATAGAAAGTTCGATTTTTTCTTTTGGGATAAAAAGAAATAAAATAAATAAATAAAATATATACATATATATATATATATATATATATATATAATTGAAGTACTCTAATGAACTTACTTGAAGAAATATAATTAACTTACAATCCTATAGAACTAATTAAATTTAAAATACTTACTAATCTATTGATCTTTCCAATTTTTTAATCATCTTCTCCCTAATGGTTTCTCAATGATTCTAAAAGTAAAATGACTCCCCACTTTCTTTCCACCTTGTAATAGCTCGTCTCCACTATACTATAAGTAGCATTAGTTTGCAGGGAACTAACAAAACTGACTAATTCACAACTAGAGAACATTGATAGGTATTGATCATTGCTTGGGGGAATGTTCTTTCCCAAAAGTTCAAATTAGAGCAATAATTGTTTGGTGCAAGCCCAAGTTCAGCAACAGAAATTGAATCAAATGCATATTTATGCTCACATATTGATGTGAGCTTAGTAAAGCCAAAGTTAATGGTAGCCATTGATTGAACATTTTGGCATTTATAACACCAAGATTAGTCATCACGGTAATGTAATTAAAAAAATAAATTTGAGCCATCAATTTAAGGTATATGACAAAGATATTCCATGAATATTAAATGGTAACCATCAATCAAGATTCTACACCTGATTTCCAATATGGGATGCTTATTGATGTAACTAGTGAATTGATCTAGCACAGGGATTTGAAAAGAGAATTCTCCTCGCTTCCTAAGGTCAATTCTTGCAAATGACATGTGAAGTCCTTGACGAACATATTGTTAAGCCCTTGATGAGCATATTGTTGACAAAACTTAAAGCTTTTATAAACCCTAATTTACATTGGGTACTGTTGACCACTCTATGTTAACGGCCCTATAGCAATACATCATTTTTTCGCAAAATGGATTTCATCATTCATATCATCCAAGATTCATCAGCAGTCTTCAATTTGTTGAAGATGTAAACGCATTCTGCATGTTTATAATGTAAATAATCTTAGCAAGACCATCGTGTATGTAACAACCTAAGTATTCCTATTATTTTGGTGGTGATCTCTATCTTAGGAGGTTTTTCGTCTCACTGATTCATCTGTCTATAGACACCAATAATTCACA
This sequence comes from Pinus albicaulis, assembly GCA_034641835.2. Classification (NCBI taxonomy): domain Eukaryota; kingdom Viridiplantae; phylum Streptophyta; class Pinopsida; order Pinales; family Pinaceae; genus Pinus; species Pinus albicaulis. The sequence goes on along the minus strand of CM076574.1, from coordinate 46,876,439 downwards.
AAGTTTTTCCCTCCAATCTTGCCCCATAGCTAAAAGGTGGATTTTGTTGTCAAGATATTAGGTGAGTCCTAGTGTTTTTAATCCAATCTTTATAAAAGTAATTTGGAAATAATCCTAGTTGATTTGCTAGATTATTTTATTACGAATTACTTTTGAGCCACAAAATTAAGTAGTTATCACTCTTCATGGGTTAATTTTAAAATTAAAGAAAAATTAAAAAATTAAAAATAAAAATTTAACTTTATTTTTTTTTGGGTTAAAAATCTCATTAACACATTTAAAAAAATAAAAATATATATATAAACTCCGGAATTATTAATCATCGAAATTTAAGGGCTCAACACATTAAACATTAACACATATAAACATTAACACATTATTTTATGGGTTTTGTGTTATTTTAGAAAAATCATTTAACTCCGGAATTATTAATCATCGAAATTTAAGGGCTTGGGTTTTCATTATTTATGTGATTCAGTTAAATTTTACAATCATTGGCATTTTTATCGAGATTGTTTAATGTTTTAAAGGGAAATTAATTTTAAGCGTGAATTTATTTACTTGAATTATTGGATATTTATTGAACATTTAATTTCAAGAAATTTTTCAAGTTATTGCGATCGGTATTTTTATTTGAGTACTCTATCGTGGGATTGTGACAAATTGTAGACCTTTTGATTGAGTATTTTTTAGCATCTACATAATTGGCATTTCTCATTGAACTTCCGCTTAAGTACTTAGTGTTTAAATCAAAATAAATCGTAATCTAAGAGATTAAATCGTTAATTATTTCATCTTCCTTGCATCTACATTTTAAGTTAGTCTTGCATTTAAAATTTCACCTCCAAGCATAAACTTGGTTGATAGATCTTTAGGACAAACTTCCTCGTTTAGTTTGAAGGGCCTCGACAATTCTTCGATCGTTAACACAGTGACCTTGCAATCGTTGGAGCCATAGTGTCTACAACGCCGTAGGCACTGAGGGGTATTGTTACAGGAAGTATCGTTAATAGTGCCCTAGCTTGCTTCCTGTTAACCTACCTTAGAGCCCAACTTCAAAACAGTTAAAGGAAAGCCCAAATCTAGAATAATCATTTTAATAAAATTAACTAAGACATCTGCATTTCCCCTAGTTGCTAGATTTGCATTTCATATACGTTAGTTGATCATTCATTTAAACAACATTTGTCATCTTGTTACTTGGTGAATCATTTATCTTGCCAAAAATAAATTCTGAGCATTGTATTTAAATACACTGGTCTCATAACTTTAAATCCGATTTATCTAAATTTAATTGAATATCTTGAACATTGCTCAATTGATATATTTTGCTTAGTCAAGTTAATAAGATACCTCTCAGTGCATCTCCTAGAACTTGTCGGTTCCCTACAAGTTTTCCTTCATCTTTCACCTTTAGAGACTACCCCTTAGGTAGCCTAAGAGATAGCTAAAATGGAGTGAACAAACTTTTAGAGTGACATTCTGTCCTGAGCGTTGTGGACCTTGGTGTACACTTTGGGCGACAACTGGTACTATTAAAATGAGACAACAGGTACTATTAAAATGAGGAAATACTCAATAAATTTCACTCAGCCAAACTTTGTCCATTATAAAAAGACAGCATTTCCTTCAATGCACGATTAGATATCAAACTTAATTGTGAAATATTTATAATTCAGTATTAATATGATTCACCAGACCCACTACATCCTGCTCTAAGGAGGTTTTGAATGAGAACTATGTCTAAGGAGGGGTTTTGAATGAGAACTATGTAAAGATTTCAACACAATTTTACTTTCATTAAATCAATCAAATAGTAACAATGAAAAATCATAAATTGAAAAAATAACAAAAAATTGGGAAGCACAGGATAGTCACTACGCACAATTATTTTCCTCCTAAACCTGAACCTGAGACAATCTGCAGTGGGTAACAGGCAATACCATTACCAATATTGCTCGACTAAGCACACTAGGTTCTAAGCAACAGTGGTCATAACTCGATTCTCGAATGATTTTGAAAAATATTTATCCAAGACTGCATCTTGAACCACAGCAATATACAAAATTAACCATAATTAATTCAACAAAAACTTATCTTTTGGAAAAAATGGGAGTCCCTAATAATAACAATTCAATTAAACTCTTCAATCAACTTGGCACCACAATAGCATCACCCCATTCCAACAAGAGCAACAAAGACTAATGCTCAAAACACAAACAAAAGCACAAATGTAATCCCAACTTTTATCACGAGATATGGAACAGCTGAAGATGTGAAGGGCAGTGTCATGCATATAATTGCAATTCAATTTGAACGGAAAATGAGAAGACGCTAAGAATTCGACAAAATTTCGATTGACATGCCACCACAATCATATACCATTCCAACAAAAGTGTTAAATTTCATCCTTGAAACAAGTAAAAGCTCATCTACGCCCAACTTTTATTATGAGATACAGAAAATGTACAGGGCACATACAATCACTCTAATACATCTACCCTCATATTCAATTTGTACAACGAAGGGCAAATATAACACCCCTACTTAACTCGTTTCGATTCTGTTATTGACAAATGGATCCATCCTCGTTTGCCTGTGGAATAACAAAACTCCTAGTGCTCCAGTTCTCATGCATGTTCAATGTCGTATCCTTGCAATTTATTAAAAGATTCACTAGATCTTGTGAGAAGAGGATTCAGTAGGCGGCGATAAATAAGGAGTTGGGTTAGTGGGATGTATATACAGTATGCAGGTCAAAGACATGGCGATAAGGTGCAATGCTGCTATCAATCAAGCGATACTAACAATTTACAATTTCTGCTTGACGGGTCAGAGATATTTGGGGCAGGTGACCATGTGACCCATGTAAAATATATGGTATTGTTTTTCCGGAATATAAAGCCTGTTATTTCTTTAAAAAAACATCCCATATATGTAAAAATACTAAAATGTAAAAATATATTTGCAAACAAGACACATTCAATAGTAATCCCAAAATAACTTGTTATTTCTTTTAAAAAAGACATCCCATATATGTAAAATTACTAAAATGAAAATATATATTTGCAAACAAGACACATTCAATAATATCCCAAAAATAACTTCAAAAAGGGGAGGTTATGGGATCAGAGTAATTAGTAATCACCATGTTATGAAGTGCTATGTAAATTATGAGATTCAAGGTTCAAATCTTCCCAATTAACCTGTGTCTACAGAAGGAGGTAGACACCTAGAGATTAAAGTGGGGTAGTGGCAGAATCAACCCCATATCATTTGAGTATGAAACCGGCCTAGTTGCCAATCTGTTCTAAAAGAAAAACACTTCATGTTTCTAAATGAAAAACATGTAAAAAATATGAAGCAATTGACATAACCTCCCACTGGAAGATACTTTTGAATAAACATATCCTAACATGCAACGTCTAAATGAAAAACACTTCATGTTTCTAAATGTAAAACATGTAAAAACGATGAAGCAAATTGACATAACCTCCCACTAGAAGATACTTTTGAATAAACATATCCTAACATGCAACGTCTAAATGAAAAACACTTCATGTTTCTAAATGTAAAACATGTAAAAACGATGAAGCAAATTGACATAACCTCCCACTAGAAGATACTTTTGAATAAACATATCCTAACATGCAACTCGGCTAGCTTCAACGATATTTGGAAAGAGATAGGTGGGCATTTGAATCAATGGTCATGACCATAAAGATAGGTGGGCATTAGAATCAATGGTCATGACCATAAAATTATGGGGAAAAAGTTATCCCCGTAGCTCAAAAATCACTGCCACCACATCATATGGTAGTGGCCAGAATCGACCCCGTATCATTTGAGTATGAAACCAGCCTCGTTGTCAATCCCTTCTAAATGAAAAACACTTGAGCCTCGGTGCCAATCCCTTCTAAATGAAAAACACTTAATGTTTCTAAATGAAGAACAGTTGACGTTTCTAAGGAAAAACATGTTAAAAAAAAAGGAGGCAATTGACATAACCTCCCACTGGAAGATACTTTTGAATAAAAGTATCCTAACATGCAACTCGGCTAACTTCAACGATATTTGGAAAAAGATAGGTGGCATTAGAATCAATGGTCATTCCTGCCATAAAATTATGGGAGAAAATTTATCCCCGTAGCACAAAAATCACTGCCACCCCATCATATGGAATAAAACGATAATCACACCACTTTTAAATATAAAAAATAAAAAGAATAGAAAAAGAGGGAAAAATAAATAAAAACAAAAGCAAAGCATCCTTAATACCTAAAGCATACAAACAAGAGCATCCGATTACAAATAATGACAGCATTATAGGAGGCATTCCACTTCCCATAGTACACAACCCAATACCACAATAGAACGGGCAATTAAGATGAAGAGCACAAATGGACATGCAATACTTACACCACCATAAAAATCATCTTTCATATTATCAAAAAATCCAAATGACAATCTGGATTACGACTAAATCACCAAGGATTATAAGATCGTCAGTTACTACAATGCACACTATTTGCAATGTTTCAAGGAAAATTCAACATGGAAAAATCTACTCAGTTCAGATCAATAAAGCCTGGAATTTGCTTAACCTTTCTTTTATATTTCTAAAGTAGACCATGAGTTCTACTTCTACATACTACATAATTACTTGGAACGTGAATCAGGACTTCCATCCCCATATGAGACAAGGTTCCCATTTCCCGGTGGTGTTCGGCTTCGAGATCTCGATTTGCTAAGTGAAGCTACTGGTGACCGCTGCCCCCTGGGGGAATGTCCTGATTTGTGTTTATCACTAGAAGCAGTGCGGCGATTGTCCACAGGCAAGCTCCCAGACGATCTTGACATAGAAGAGCTTCTACTCCTTGAAGGGGACCGGCCCCTCCTTCCTCTACTTTCATATGAATCTCGCGGACCAAGACGAGAGCGCAACTGATCACTTACACGAGGACGTTCATCTGCAGGACTACGACTGCGGCTGAGACTTCGATTTCTCCTCCGGTTCCGATAGGCTACAGGGCTATAACTCATGCTTCGACTCCTGCTCCTCCTGTACCTGCATTTAAGAAAGCATATTAAGTTGTCACATAATTTTAGTAAACATAACTCCAACACAATGCCTAGCTTTTAATCAATACACAAGCAAAAAGCAGACAATTACACAATAAATTATCTTTGACCATAATAATTTAAGAGAGTTGCTAAAAGAATATTCAGAACATATTCCTTCAAGCACTGCAGACTAATAAACATAGGATTTCTGAGTCTCTGACCTTGGAGGAGTCCTGCCTCTTGGTGGGTTTCTGTAATGTCTTGGTGGAGAGCGCTCAGAGTAACTCCTATAACTTGAATATCTACCACAACACAATAAATTTATTCTGTTATAGATTCTTTCAAAATTTGGCAATTTAATGATGCAATACGAAAGAGTACATACCTGTCCCTTTCAGGAATACTCCTTTCACTGACACGATGAGACCTTGGGGGAGAGCGGTCTGGAGAAGGAGTACGATAACGACGAGCATAAGAGTAACGCTGGCTGAACCCACGACCTCTTCGCACACGTTTAGGTGTGCCCTCTGGGCTAGGACTTCTTGCTGTAGTCTGACTTTGATTAGGGGGGGGAAGTGTACTCTTATCAACAACAGGACTACGACTTCTTGACAACCTTCTGCTTGGAGGACTGCTTCGACTTTTCAGGGGACTTTGGGTTAGGTTTTGCCGTGAATGTCTACTCAAACTCCTTCGTGGACTCCCGTTTAAAGGCCTACGAGGGATCACACTTGGGCTTCTGCTTATGTGCCTGCGAGCTATCACACTTGGGCTCCTACTCAAACTCATTTGAGGACTTCTACTCAATACCCTTCTGGGGCTTCTACTCAGGCTCCTGCTCAAGATCCTCTGAGGACTCTCACTCTGGCTCCTGCTCAAGCTCCTTTTTGGGCTTCTGCTCAAACTCTTCCGAGGGCTCCTGCTGGGACTCCTTGTAGAGAAAAAATCAATTATAAAATGTACAATTATAAAACATCAATCTATATGAAAATATATAAACAATGAAGAGATCAAATAACACCTTGGCAAATAAATCTTAAAGCCAATATTTGAACCACCAAACCTGTAGAAATTTCTTGCGAAGTTAAATCTCACAAACAAAATGACAGATTTTAAATGCACTTCCATGACATTCACATACCATTTCAAGAAAAAGTGAAAGGAAGACTAACCTAGAACCACTAGGGGCATCACTCTGAGGAGATCGAGAATCTGGACTCCTGTCTGCCTTAACTTCAACAACATCCATCTCTTTGGTTTTTTCCTCATTCTCTTTCACTAATTCGCCTTCTTCCACAATATCTTTGACCACGATTCCTTTTTCTTCCTCAATGGCTTGCTTGTCTGCAAAAATTAAAAATAAAAAGAAAAAAAATAATCAAATGATTTGCCATACAAGGCAAATAATAATAAAATAGAGTAAAGGAACTGTCCAGAAGTTTATGAGACATCTTTTTATTTGTCGTAGCTATGATGAATCCTAGAAGCAAAGTATTACAGTCAATTCATAGAAGACTTTGTAGGGAATCCTGAAGGATAGTATCCATCGTAGACTCTTTAAGTTTGAAAGATAAGACCACCTTTCTGCTGGAAATTTCAGCAAAGCTAACATAAGATTTAAGAGTCATGCAATTAGACTTTTCACAAATCATCTTCTGGGATAAAAGATGGCAATTAATCCTGTACCAGAAGACAGTTGAGGGCAATTTATGATCAATGCAGAATCATAAGCAAAGTTGCCTCACAATAAGACTTTTAATGGTGTCAATTAAATTTTAATTTTAATTTCTACAAATTTGACATCTGAAACCCTTTATTTGAGATCTAAAATTTTTGTTGCATAATCAGCATCTCTACAGCTAGTACTTACTATTTAACCACAAGTGACCCCTTCAAAATGTTCCCATTGGATTCTAGCATAACAACATTATCAAACCCAATACCATTTCTATCGGTCTCACAAAATACTGTCATCTGAAGAGATCAATGCATTTTTTAATATATATAAATGCCTGAGTACCATTATCCTTATCAATTCCACAAAAAAAAAGCTAAATGCTGCCTTTGCATTTTCCATATAGGCAGTGAAATGCTTGATAACAAGTGGCCAGCTAAACATTAAGTCGGTAATGAACTACCACTTACCAGAATTTTGAGGCTTCTCAACTGCACGGGAGTGTGTCTTTGATTTCACACTTCTCTTACCTACATCACTCTCACTATCACTTTCAGTATCACTCTCACTTGAACTCTCACTCTCTGTGTCACTGCTGCTATAATCACTATCTGAGCTCCTGCAATTCAAAAAATTGAGTTCAAGTACTATTAGAAACACGAATTATCTATATAAGACATGAGACTGTTTTCTATTCCTATCACTGAATGGAAAATCTATACCACTTAGACTTTCGTCTTGATCTCTTCACTTTCCGACCATGTCTTTTCCCTCTCCGCTTATCCCTCCGTCGCTTTGTATGTCTATGCTTGCTTTTTCTAGATGATTTCTTCTTTCTTCTCACCCTGTCATCTTCACTTGAAGTGCTAGTATCATCTGATGAAGAGTACGAATCAGACTCACTGTCAGAGGTGTCTGAATCTGAATCAGTGTCCGATGAGGTGTCTGAATCAGAAGAATAATGGCGACGCCTCCTCTTTCTTCGATCCTTTCGCACCCTCCTATGCTTTTTCCTTTTACGCATTTTTCGACTATCATCATCACTTGATCCTGCTTCTTTTGTGGCCTTCAGTTTCTTTCCTTTCTTTTTATCTGCAGATAAACCCAAAAGTTTGAAGTTACAGAATCTCATATATCAAGGGAATAATAAAAGGCAAAAGATGCCTACAAATTACTAGAAATAATAACATTCATGGTCAGCTAAAAATTCAACAATGGTATATCATGACGCTTACAACTTAAAAGATATAGTACCTTCATCAATAGAAACTATACCATTATCTTTGCCCGGAGAAACTTCACCACAATTGGAAATCTTAACTGGAACAACAGGTCTGCCTCGATCTGCAGTAGGTAAGCGCTCAATTTTCTTCATAACATCTATTCCTTCCACAACTCTTCCAAAGACAACATGCTTGCTGCAGATGATCAGAAAAAGGGAATTTAATGGCATTAGAGTAAATCAGAAAACAGATGGGGAGAGGCAAGATATCCACATTAGTCAGACAAATGTTAGCCTCACCCCCTCAGTAGCATATAGACCAACTGAAGTAGACTGAAGAGAACTGCCTACAAAAAATTATCAGAATTTGAAAAGTCAATTGGTAAAAATACACTGGTATCTGGATCCTAAAGAAAACAACCCATTATTTTAATGGTAAGGGAATCTTGCTTGTATTTCTAAAATACTGAATTGGTATATGGTGACAGTCATCAGTACACAAAAAAAAAATACTAATACCAACCAACATATTAGTGGCTTAGACAAATTCATTTGATTACAAAAAATCCAACATGGCATTCAAGATATAGAATGGATTATATACCCATCAAGATGAGGTGCAGCTGCAAAAGTAATAAAAAACTGAGAACCATTGGTGTGCGGACCAGCATTGGCCATAGATAGAATACCGGGGCCATCGTGATGTAACTGAAAATTTTCATCTGCGATGACAAATAGGGAACATTCAATGCCTGCTGACAATATAAATCAGATCATATAAAGTAAAGTCATTTCAACAAAGAATGAGTTAACTGACCCGCAAATTTTCCACCATATATACTTTCCCCTCCAGTACCTGCATACAAAATGAAAGATATTAACTGCAGCAAAATTTCACCAATATTTTAAACTTCAAGTAATATAACCAGTTAATTATCATATTATGTGAACACAGGGATAAAGATGGAAATCATTTTCTAGATGGAAAAAGGATCATCAACGACTACCAAATTAAGAATATAGCAGATAAAATAAAACAAAACCATAAATTGATTTGAAGAAAAAAGTGTTTTACAAAAACTGTAATTATAATCAAAAGGCAAATGCCGGTAATACAATTAAATAACCCCATTTTGATCTTCCACATTTCAATTGATTTAACTAATTTCTCTTGTCAGTCACAAATGTACAACAAAAATATAATATTGGAGTTCACCACCTTTTATCAATGCACTTGTGCCCAAATTTAGTCTAGATTTACATCCCCATACACTGCCAGAAGTGTGTTTCTAAAGATGCTGTAATATATGAAAATGAACATAATGGACATATTTTGACAGATATGCCTATTTAAAAAGGTCCAGGATAGCATTCACTGTGTGGTATATTCATAAGAAACAACATACATTAGCTTTAAAAAGTAGTATCTTGAAACAATACACTTAATAGAAGACAGTCTCATCCAACACACTAGTCCAGGAAAGAAAAAATTGAAAAATGAATAAACTGGGCAATTAGCTAGATCTGATATAAAGGTCTTGCTACCAACTTGGAGACCTGAAGAAATGCAAGATATGCAATTTATTTCGCACTGCAAAGATCAAGAAAAACATATTGTCAGCACAAGAAATTAAATGAACTTGGCACTAGATACCTATTTTCACTTAGTCATTACATGGCAAATGTTGGTCCCTTTCTGATAAGGAATTTCAAGTTTTCAACAGATGGTTTAATCTCTCCTTAAATGCACACTCAAAAATGTCTAACAACTGGAACAATTAGCCGTTATGTCACTTTGTTATACTAGATTACAAATTGATGTGGACGCCTATCTGTTCTGACTAAGAATTAAGAAACTCAAGAGTTACTCAGAAGGCTTACCAGTGTCCTTGCAAAGGAAGGACAATATTTGCAGTCATGTCAACTGTTCTGAATTCTGGAAACAGACACCCAATGAAATCATTCAGAATGACAATACTTTGGCATTGAATTCTCTGAAAGATCCAGTAGACCTTAAGTTTCACAAGAAACTGTAAAGCCAACTTCACACACAGATAAAACAAAGGAGAATAAAATGAGTTTACCCACCCTATAAATTCAAGTAAGGTGTGGTTTTACCAACACAAAAGGCAAATGGTGACACCAGCTATGTTACTCTTCTGCACAATGAAGTGCAAAAAGTGGATGCAAAAGAAGTATACTTTTTTGCATGACACAGGATTGAAGATATAATAACGCAATTTATACAAAATTAATTGGTTATTTGTTGCTGAAAAAGTTCTGATTGGACAAAAATCATAAAGATATAATGTCTTACTTTTGTTAATTACTTGGTTCTTTGTTATTAAAAAAATCTAACAGGGTGACATAATTAGGAGTGCAATAAATATCTAGCTACCTAAAACTAAGTCACCAAAATGGAATAAGATTCTAAGTGATACTATATCAATAATGAACACAGAATAGCAAGCGGTGTACCAAAATGTTTTTATAAGGGGGTCAGTTAATTTCCATAATATAATATATTGATATTGAAGTGCAATGATGAACACTTTAACTCATAAAACTAGTGAGTTATCTGCAGGTGGTAAGTGGGGCCAATCTATAATTTAATGCTACTGAAACACTGTTTCTATGTACACATCTGAAAGTGTGCTTTAGTAGAAAACATAACAAAACAGAGATGAGAGAGGTATTGTTAAGCTTCTTAAGTTACTCAACAAGTTTAACATCATTGGCTTAAATATCAAATATAATCAGAATCAAATCTGTGAATCCCTTTAATCAGCTTCCCATAGCTTGTGGAACTGAAATTCAATCAATTGGTATTCAGTATTTTGAAACATGACATCAAGATGCAACAAGCTTTTTAAAAAGGTTTACCAAATAATATAAGTCATTTCTGATTGAAACTAATACCACTCAACAAATCAAACATGTTAGTGTGTTTATTCACAAGATCAAAAACTTAATACTGCCTGAATATCTAAATTAGGGGGCTGACATAAAAAGCATGGAGTTAAAATTAAACTAGAAAACAATTATGTACTATGGTACAATCAAATACCATAAAATCAAGAATGCAGCATGTAACTATGATAAGAAGCCTTTTTGTGGAAGTTGTTTAGATGAATCGGGCAACTTTTGATTTCCCTAGCTCTAATATCAAGCCCCTGAATATCAAATATTTATTTTCTGCAGCATATCACAATATCTTGAATCACACACACATAAGTAACAGTATGTAACTATGGCAAACTGTAAGTGCTGATAGTTAAGACAGATGTAGCATACTTTGCATCAACTAGAATATTTGGTAAACTATATCTACCATCTGTTTCTTCAGTTACTAATGCGTGTAACAATTAACTTAGAAATTCATGTCCCCTTGGCCTTGTTCCCCAAATGTCTCCTTAGATATGGTAACTTGGATAATCTAGAAATCCTTTTTATTTCTTGTACCCTTTAAATGCTTAGTCTAATATTTGATGAATTGCTTGCAAGTTGCATGCATTTAAAGTTTGAAATCTATTAGTCTTTAGATGATGCAATAATACAATAAACCTTATGTAAACGTGCATACCATTCTTTGGCATGTAAAGGAGCATCTAGCAACTGTAGTGTTTCTCTGGTACAGAACAATAAACAAAGCACAAACCAAATATGTCTTTAATTAATGTGGAATAAAACTCTCATCAAGGGATCTGCGACTATCGTTTAGTAAGCTTTAATTTAAGAAGGCATCACAAAGACAACCACAAGCAAGAAACCTAAAAAGCAAAAAGCCACTTCCAAAAAATGTTAATACCAGAACGAGTGAGGATGCTATCACGGCAATGCAGGGGCTTGCACCCCAAAGATAGCTTCCAAAACGGCAAAGTTTTTGGTACATGAATCACCCGTATCTTAAATTTGTTGTCAAAGCGGGATTATTAAGCATCACAAATTAAATGACAACAGGTATGGAGCAACAAATTAACAAGATCATAATTACTAAAACTAATAAAGTGTTTCAGAAGATGAATTTGAAACAGAAATTCCATCACTTCATTATGCATAATACAATACAAGGAAGCAGGTGAGTAATACAGGGCAGGATGGGATGTTGAAAAATCACTAAAGAGATTTTGATGGCATACATGATACAACCAATACAGAACTCTCAATAAAGACTCGAGCCTACAGTGTATTAAGCATTTTGTAAAATGGGGCACTCAAACCTGAAGTCATAGGAGAATTATCTTTGTATTCAACAGCCCTGCAAGCATTCAATCAACAAAGGAATACAGAAGAAAACCTCATTTACTTTACAGGGTGAATTTTTTAGGTAGGCGCAACAAAGGAATACAGAAGAAGAAATTGGATGCAAGTGCTTTTACCATCTTTCTTTGAAAAGTCGCCTCCCTGCAAAAAAAATATATGTATAGTCAGTCACTTAACAAGTATAACAACATTTGAAATAATATATTCTGGCAGCCAAAATTTAAACAAAATGCATTTATTAATTACTCGATCAAGGTTTAATACCACCAGCAAAAAAGTGAAAAGAAATATGAGAAAAAGCATTGAAATACATCTTAACAATGCTTTAACATATTTCAAATACTTTGAAAGCTATCATGCAAGGATCAAAACAATAATCCTGGATAATCTCTAAGTGTACAATATCATACAGGTAACAGAGGAAGGGGTCTCAAATTTAATTGCCAGGCAGACTTTTGAAAGATTTATAAATTCATTTCTTGAACTAAACAAAATCTTAACAGCACTTTATACCTCTTTCACAAGGAGAAATGCTTTTAGAGTCAGCAGGACCTATGTAGTATAAAACCCATCTGCTTTTACA
>CM076574.1:46821648-46863532 GCA_034641835.2 Pinus albicaulis | reverse complement strand
GCCTAGATAATAATCATGAACAAGCTTAATATTGAATTATGAACTGTAAAGGAACTTACAAAATGTGACATTACGAACCTGGTCAAGTGCATAAGCAAAAATATCCTGGACATGACCCTGGTTGACAAGTTGTATTGCTCATGATGCAAGAGGATTTGTACCTGCACTGCCAAGTCAATCAAAATCCATCATTATCTATAAAATAAATACAAGTAATTGATGTAGTATTTTTTACTCTAAGATGCATTCTTATGATAATGTTAGAACATATGTTGAAAATGTCAAAACATACCTGAATAAGCTCCTCTTCATTTCAAGAACAATTTATTGGAGTCGCATGAACTTGGAACAAGCCTTCCACGATCTGAAAGAGTAGCAACTAAGTCAACAGTGACTTTTTTGTTGCTACACTGGATCGAGGGTGGTTTGCTCCAAGATTAAATCGCTCCAATAAATTATTCTCTACTAAACAGGGCCAACCACGTGAAGGTGGAAGCTCTTATGGCCTCCCCCCCCCCCCCTCACATCACTCTCAATTCCCCAATACCCAATATATATTTCATTTTTTACTTTCATGAGCATAAAAAAAAATATTCAATAACTAATAAAAAAACAATTCAACAAAAAGTACGCAAGGAAACATTGCAATTAATGCTTGACATAAAAATAGTATGATAAATGATTTTTTTATATAATGCAAAAAACGTTCCAAGTATGGTAACGTTTATCTTATAATAATACAATATTTTACATTATCGAATTTTCTTTTTCTTCTTCCTATTTTTAAAGCTCCTAATTACATCATCAATATCATCATGCTCTGCTCCTGTTTCATGCCTTTCGACCCGCATTGCTGACCTAGTTGCGTAGTCACGATGTCTGGTCTCATCCAGTGACGGGGCATCGCCTACAAAAACAGATAATATTAAATTTTAATTGTCGGTTTTTAAATATCATTGAACTAGTTCGGTAATATTAATAAAAAAAATTGCAATGAGATTATTTACCTGGTGCACCAGTTGTCGCCGCTGACCTAGTTGCGTTGTCACGATGTCTGGTCTCATCCAGTGACGGGGCATCGCCTACAAAAATAGATAATATTAAATTTTAATTGTCAGTTTTTAAATATCATTGAACTAGTTCAATAATATTAATAAAAAAAATTTCAATGAGATTATTTACCTGGTGCACCAGTTGTCGCCATTGGGACTGTTTCCCTGTCTTCCTCTCTGGTGGTAAGATCCTCAAGGGAAACATTCTCTGTCATTTAAACAAAAAACGTTATAAGGACAACCATCAAGGTATAATTAGAAAAAATTATAAGTGGAAATTAATTACCATCATGGCCCTCACTGATAGCAGCATTGTCGGCCTGGTCCCCACTACAATGATCAGGTTGCACGAGAGGATCATCTACATCTGGCTCTAAAACTGGGTTATTTGCCTCGTCGGTAGTGCTGCTCCCCTGATTTAAACAAAGTTTTTAGACATTAAATTTATGGATGAAAACAAAAATATTGAAAGTTTAATGTTTTACCTTATCAGGCATTCTGGATCTTGGGACCTGCCCCAAGCTTCTGCGACGTTCAACTACAGCTTGATAGCCGAAACGGAAAGCGATATTTTTATCTTCCTCTGTAGTTTCTGTTCTGAAGTCATCACCCTACATTACATATGATTGTGTATTTTTAATCATATTTGATAGGATTACAAAAACGTTGGAAGGCAATACAATTAATTATAAGATGTTTAGCTACTTAATTACAATTCTTGCAGCTAATTTCAAGTAGCCACCCTGGCCGAGCTTGTGATGGCCCTTTTTCTCTATCCTAGCTTTGGTTGCCTTTGAGGTATCAGGCAACCTAGCATCAAAAGATTGAAGTCAGATATGACGTAGCACACTTTTATTTTAGACATAAAGAAAATTAAAGCTATTGAATTAAAGTTGTAATTTACCTTGCGGGTCCAATTGGCATTTTTCCTTCTTTCTTTGCCCTTTTCTCTTTTCCGTCATGGATGAGTGCTCTCCACTCACTCTCTGAAACTGCGAGAGGACGCTCATATCTAGGGTTAAATTGCAATTGTGTCCTATAGGTGTCCCTGGTATATTTCAAATATTTGCCGGCTACCCGAGCCACCGTTGTTCTGTCAAATGTGCCGACCCCAAAAAGGGCTTCTAGATAATCTAGAAGTTCTTTTTTTAGGTTGGAATTCTGGGAATTCCACCCTGTGCGTATGGTTGGGCCAAAAATTACCAACGCATGGCTCTCCAAAAACCTGTAGAACTCATTGTTTCCTACACAGAAAAAAGAGATATTATCATTAATTTAAAAATAAAAATCATGATAAATATGTTTTAGATAAAGTACATGAAATAGTTAAAATATTAAAATTTACCTGGGAGTTGTATGTGCTTTATAGGGACACCTTCATCGTTCACCAACAACGTGCCATTAATGGTCCCTGTGGAGCTGACACGTGTAGCTCCAGGAAATGCAATAATGTAGTTGGCCATATCAGCCTCATCATTGCCAACACGTTCAGCAGTTGGCTGGGTGTCAGCTTGGGCAGGGTGTGTTTCTTGGCTAGCACCTAAAGGAGTAGAAGGTGTACAAGAGGGTTGTTGGGCAATATCTTGCCCTTTTGTCCCACTACCACCAACACCGGGTTCAGCAAATGCCAGAAGACGCTACATACAAAAGAACTTTTTGTTAGTTTAGTCAATGTAAAAATTAAAAATCAAACTATCACAATTCATCTCATGCAGAACAAAAAAAATATCCTTTTGACTTTTTATTACTACCTGATATCTTTCTAGTTGGATCATAAGTTGTTTTATCTTCTCTTCTGTTTCAGGTGTTTGAGGTGCGTCTATCAAAGTATTAAATTCCGACCTTGCATTTCGTGCCTTTTTTCGCAACAAGAACACTGGAGATAGGGATGAAGAAAGCTCTTTCTCAAAGAGGGAATCATCAGGCGTACCATGGCTAGGTGTCTGCATATTTGAACAAAATTAATATTATTTCAATTATGTAAATAACTAAAATACCTGAAGATAGAGCAATGCCGGCACTTTACATGTTCTTCCGCTGGCCTCTTTCCGCGATCATCCCGTCTCGGGGTTGTTCCTGTACTGCCCTGATCAGTCTGCCACATTGCAATAAAATTATAAATGTAAAAACTTGAAAACAATATCTAACTTGAAAACACAAAATGAAAACTGAAATAATTTCTAATAAGACACCGGAAGACAGAGTTAGAGTTTCAAATATGCTTTGCATTGAATTCAGTCCTGGAAACATGTCATTGCACATTAAGGCACCCAAACAAGAGACGAGTTGACAATGAAGACCTTATTGAATATATTGTTGGAGAAACTTCTAGTAAACTTGTTGTGAAGACCTCGAGGACATTTTTGGAGCAACATTGTTGAAGTTGATGGTATAGCATTGTTGGAGACGATCTTGAAGGGCCTTGAAGTGAAGCTTTTGGAGCAACTATTGAAAAATCCTTAGAGCATTTAAGTAAGGCACTTTATATCTTCCATCACCTTTTTCCCTTCAATATCCTTTAAACGATTTTGTTGATATTTAATGTTTGAAATCACGTTATAATTCCTTGATTATATGTGTTTGGGGACTTTCCCTTTGAAATTACCCAAAAATACCCTGGCAATTTTATCTTTAGGATGCATGTCTGACCCTATTGTTCAATATTTTGATTGATATTAGTAAACATAGAGAGTTAGGGGGCTCTTGACTTGGTTTGGTTGGGCCATTAGATCCCTAACATCTACTAGGGAGAACCCCCCTTGAGTTGGAGGAGAGCTAGCCCGAAGTGAAAAGATGTTGGTGAGGTGACAATGGGGCTATTGAATTACACATGGTATCACACTTTAGCTTTAGATCATGGGAAAAATACTCGAGAGGGGGTGAATCAGTATTTACAAGATATTCAAAACTTTTTACTTTTTCATTCCTTAAAACCCATACGCCATTTCTTCGTTGAACTGCGATATACGCGATCCCCTCTTTATTAAACTCAGACACGTAGATCTATATATGTAATTAACTCTTCACTTAGATCATTCAATCATTCATTCATCAGATGTTCAATAAACTGTAAACATGTGCAGTAATAACAGAATAAACCATCACACACAGCATCACACATGAACACCAGGATTTTTAGGTGGAAACCCAAATCGGGAGAAAACCACCGCTGCAGTTGCTCAGCCTTCAATATTTTATTATAGAGAAAACATCTTACAACATATGTGCTGGCGCAGACTTGACCAGCACGCAGGCACCCACCTGCGCTCGTTTACCAGCCTCTCCTGGAAGGGAGCTCCAACCCCCCGACTCGTTTACCAGCCTCTCCTGGAAGGGAGCTACGACCCCCCGATCTCGTTTACCAGCCTCACCTGGAAGGGAGCTACAACCCCCTGACTGAAGGCTACAACCTTCAGCACCACCTTGGACCACGTTTCATCAATTTTCACACTGGATCCAACAACTTCAATAGAACAAAACTTGCAGGCCACGTTTCATCATATTTTCACACTGGACCCTTTCCATACTTTTAAGCACAAACATACGTCACCAACAGATACATATCAACACAGATCAGATAGCAGAAACACAGCAGAATAGATCAGATATTTCATACCCCTTGCTTCAGCAAACCCTAGTTTGCATACGCGTTTCCTTTAATGATGCTCGCTAGATATACGCCTTTTCAAATTAATGTAAACCAAACAGTACTCTCACAGATATTTATCACAGATACGCTTCTACTTTGTAGAAGCGTATATACGCGTTTCCTCCGTGGCTAAGTAGCGTAATAGATATTCAACAATCACAGAAAAGATACTTGTTCGCATCGATATTCGCCCGTATTTACCTTGTCTTTGCACGATGTTCGCCGATGCTCGCTCATCACCGATCTGTTTCCTTCCATAATCAGATCTAGCACATACAAATGCATTTCAAATCTAGATCCCCTTCTTCATCATTGGTGCATCATACATTCATATTTATCTTCAAGTGTAACCCTTTCCATTCGATCTTCGTGTTTAACCAAGCTCGTACATCTTGCACCCTCACTCATGATTCGTATAATGATTTTCATCTCTTTATATAGGTTTATCCTTTTTCAATACCATGGGCCAAAACAATCCCATGAGCCCAAAACTACCTGGACGGGGTCAATTAGGCGGATCATTACCCAATACAATGGGTCAATACCATGGTGGTTACCCTTGGTTTTGCACTTTTTGAGCGCTTTAGCCCATACGCGACTTGGCACGTTCTTTTCCGCGTGCATACGCGACTTCCCCTAGGCCAATCCGCGTATACCAAGAAACATACTCTTTTTCATCATAGAATTAGCACTTTCTGAATTCCTTTCTTCATTACCTTCTGTTCACACTGTAGATACATCAGACTTTCTTTATCAAGGACATATTCTAACAAGCACAACTTCATCAAGTAAGTTGTCATCATCTTCATCAAGTGGGTTGCCTTTCAAGGACAACACTTAGCATCATATTGTCAACAAACATCATATCACATCAGATTTACATCATTTATTAAGTCCATCAAGTCAAGCATAACTTCATCAGGTGGATTGCCATCAAGGACAACACATGTCAACAGTCGCATGTCTTCATCTTCATTCAGTGGGTTGCCATCAAGGACAACACTCTGCATCATATTTCCAACAATCTCCCCCTTTGGACTTGATGGCAACCACGATGGTGTTTGGTTACCACAACAGATAGGTACCATGTCACTCTCCCAAATATGTCACATCATTATCTTCTCTTTATTCAAACACCATGTCACTCTCCCCCTTTGACATCAAGGGCAAAGGGCGGATCAAAAACCAACATTCTCCCCCTTTTCTCCTCATGTGGAAGGAACATTCTGCAGATCTGATGTGTGCTGAAGTGGCCAAGCTCCCCCTGAGTTCATGCTGAATCTTCAAACATATTTTTTCAATAAAGTACATGACTCAAAGACTTTCCTATCACCAATGACTCATACTTACAACAAATATCCAACCAAGTGGATTTACATATGAGACTCAAGTACCCAACCAAGTGGGCTTACACATTTGACTCAGCTACCCAACCAAGTGGGTTTACAAATTTGACAAGTCCTTACATGACTGAATATTACAATTTTACATCATGGGTCTTAACAAGACCTTTTCATCAAATTACAAATATGACTTTAAGACCAACACCGGAAAGACCTCAAGAGAGATTATAAATTAGAATCACCACAATGCCAACAATGCATTATACTCAGCAAAGCTAATGCTCCCCCTGAATCTGTGCAACCAAGCAACCTTTTAAAATGACTAAGGCTCCCCCTTAGTTTGTGCATCCTGAAAACTTCCACCAACAAATCATCAAGGCATCTTCATCAAAACATTAGAAATAGAATTATGAGAACTGGAACACCACCAGAGATACCAAACAGTAAAACAGCACTGCAGCTGTGCTGAAGAGAGCTGAACCAAGCAAAAATTGTCAGCAATCATGCATACGCGGTTTTCTGTGCATTAACTCGCGTACATACGCGACTGTGTTTCAGGAAACCCGCGTATCCCAAGTCATCTTCTAAAATTTATGTAGATTTGTTCTTTTGACTGGCAGAGAACACTCCCAGCTTCTGTCTTAGATACTCGAACGCTTCCCTGGGCAGAGGTTTAGTAAAGATATCAGCAGCTTGTTCTTTGGAGGTAACATACTCCAACTTCACTTTTTGCTCAAGCACTTGTTCACGTAGGAAATGATATTTGATGGGAATGTGCTTGGTTTTCGAATGCATGACAGGATTCTTTGAGATGCTGATGGCACTTGTATTATCACACATAATGGAGATAGGAGTTGCACATTTGATTTGAAAATCTTGCAAGGTTTGCATCATCCATAGGAGTTGAGTGCAACAAGATGCGGCAGCTACATACTCTGCTTCAGCCGTTGATAAGGCAATAGAATTTTGCTTCTTGCTGAACCAAGATACTAACCGGGGCCCCATGTAAAATGCACCACCACTAGTGCTTTTCCGATCATCAACACTTCCAGCCCAATCTGCATCAGTGTAAGCATGAAGAGTAAGATCAGCATTCTTTGGATACCATAGACCAAAGTCTTGAGTTCCTTGTAGATATTTGAATATTCTTTTGACAGCCTGAAGGCGAGACTCTTTTGGATTAGCTTGGAATCGTCCAACAATCCCAATTGCATGCATAATGTCTGGTCTAGTCCCAGTGAGATAAAGTAGACTTCCTATCATTGATCTGTATTCTGGTTGATTCACCGTGGGAGAATCATCATGAGAACTGAGATTGCATCCGGTTATCATTGGTGTACTTACAAGTTTGCATTCTTCCATGCCATACTTCTTCAGAATTTGCTTAAGATATTTCGCTTGTGATAGGAATATACCATCTGCAGTTTGATGCACTTGTAAGCCAAGAAAGAATGTTAGTTCCCCAAGTAAAGACATTTCAAATTCTTGCTGCATGACAGAAGCAAATTTTTGACTCATAGATTCTTCGTTACTCCAAAAAATGATATCATCAACATATACAACTACAATCAATAGTTTATCATTTTCAACTTTTGTGTATAAGTTGCTATCAGCAGACCCCTTTGAAAATCCTTTTTGATGAAGATATTTGTCAAGACGATAATACCAAGCCCTTGGAGCTTGTTTGAGTCCATACAGAGCCTTTTTAAGTCTACAAACAAGATTTGCATCATTTCCCAAAATGAATCCTTCCGCTTGTTCTATATATACTTCTTCTTCTAGATCACCATTAAGAAAAGCAGACTTAACATCCATTTGATAAACTTTGATTCGTTGATAGCTTGAGAAAGCAAGAAACATTCTTATGGCTTCAAGTCGAGCTACAGGAGCAAAATTTTCTTCAAAGTCTATACCTTCTTGTTGAGTATACCCCTTGCAAACTAGTCTAGCTTTGTTCCTTACAACATCCCCATTCTCATTTAACTTGTTCTTGAAGATCCATTTAGTTCCAATGACATTTTTATCATGAGGTCTTGGTACCAACTCCCAAGTGTCATTCTTTTCAATTTGCTCAAGTTCTTCATCCATGGCATGCCTCCAACATTCATATTTGCTAGCTTCATTGACATTGTGTGGTTCAATTGTGGATATGAGTGCCAAATGATTAGAAGATCCTACAAGAGTTCTCCTTGTTCGTACACCAGATTCCTTGTCACCCAAAATTTGAGATTCAGGATGATTCTTTTGAATATATCTGGATGGAGCTTTTTCAGATAGATCATCTTCAGGTTCTTCATTGGATCCACTGTCTATATCATTGCTATCTGATGTAGAAGGCCATATGTCGCTATCATCTTCTTTTGTTGTTTGTTTTTCTTCTTTAGGGGCTGCAGGAGACTCATCAATAACAACATCAATACATTCAACAACCTTTCGAAGCCTTTTATTGTAACATGTGAATGCTTTGCTTGACGATGAGTAACCAAGAAATATCCCTTCATCTGATCTAGGTTCAAATTTTCCAAGCTTTTCATCATTATTTTTTATAAAGCATTTACTTCCAAAAACCTTAAAATGCCTCACAGTGGGAGAATTGCCATACCAGAGTTCATATGGAGTTTTGTCACTATTTACCCGAACATGAGCTTTATTGAGAATGTTAACTGCTGTATGTGCTGCTTCACTCCAGAACATGTCAGGAACATCAGAATCAGCAAGCATAGCTCTAGCCATTTGAACAATTGATCTATTCATTCTTTCTGCTACACCATTTTGTTGTGGAGTGCCTGCTACAGAGAACTGTCTTTTAATGCCATGTTGTTCACAAAAATCAAAGAATTCATTTGATGAATATTCTCCTCCTCGATCGGATCTAAGACACTTGATTTTTAGATCTAATTCATTTTCTGCCAATGCTTTGAAGCTCTGAAATTTTTCAAGTGCTTGATCTTTGTGTTTAATGAACCCGATCCAACACATTCTAGAGTAGTCATCAATAAATAAGATATAGTATTCTTCCCCACGTAATGAATTTTTTCTCATAGGTCCACAGATATCAGTATGAATGAGTTCAAGAGGCTTACTTGATGATCCTTCTTTGGCATTAAATCGTACTCTGGTCTGCTTACCAAATTGACAAGATTTGCATATGGTACTTTCCTGAAGATTGACCTTGGGAAGATCACGAACAGCTTGAAGTCTGCTTGCTTTGTTGATTTGAGAGAAACTCAGATGCCCTAGCCTTCTATGCCATAGCCAATTTTCTGAAGACTTGCTTAAGTAACATTGATCTATGTCGTTTAGTACATACAGGTTGCTTGGATTTATTTTTCCTTTTATAATGATTTTACCTGTATCAAGATCACGAACCACACATTCTTTGGAACTGAAGACCACTTCTGCTCCTTGATCACACATTTGACTAACACTTAATAGGTTATGCCTTAATCCATCCACATACATGACATCTTTAGCCTTCACCTTTTCTTTTAGAAATACTGACCCTTTTCCTTTAATTACAGCAGGAGTATCATTTCCAAATGTAACTTTCTTTTTCTTTTCTAGAGCATTATAAGTATGAAGTTTGCTTTTGTCACCTGTCATGTGTCTTGAGCACCCACTATCGATGTACCATTGATTTTCTTCACCTTCCGCAAATAATGCTATCCCACAATTTTCAACTGGTGGTTCTTTCTTTTTCCATATTTTAGAGCTTGAGGGAACATGTTCTTTTGGCTGGATCTTGTTCCTGCATTCAGATTCTTCATGGCCAAAGTTATTACAATAAGTACATTCAACTTCACTTTTAAGAGGAGAAAAATTGTTATAGGTATTCTTCTTTGGTTCAGTATCCAACCTTTTCTTTCTTGCTTCTCTTGTCATGATGGTTTTATATGCAACACATTGAATAGCTTTATGACCAAAATTGTGACAAGTGAAACATTGCCCATTGAAGTAGAAATTTCCGCGATCATGGAATCTTCTATTTGAATTTACCTGTTGGTTGTAGTGTCTTTGAAATCTATCCTTGTTAGTGTTCCTTGAATTGAGATGGTCCTGCTTTCCCTGTAGAGATCCTTTATTCCCTTGCTGAGTGGCTGAATGATGTAAACCACTTGTAACTGCTTTTAGATAGTTTGGTGCTGAAGTTTGAGAAGATTCTCCGGTATATCCAAGACCTGTCTTTATAAGAGGAGAACGTTGTACCTTTATGATCTCATCTAAGGTTTCAGATCCTTTAGCAAATCTAAGATTCAAGGTTTTTGCTTTCTCAACTTCTTTTCTTTGACTTACCACTTCACATTCTAATTTTTCAATATGTTTCTTTGCTTCTTCAAGCTTCTTTTCAATGGTCTCTCTGATTATCTTTTGTTCTTCTAAGCGTAGTTTGAGTTGATTATTTTCTTCAAGAAAATCGTTTTCCTCTAGAGCATCCATAAAAGTATCCTTTTCTTCTTTTTGTTCAAATGCCATGAGGAGTCTAAGATCTTCTTCACATTCTTCCTCACTATTAGATGACTCATCACTATCTTCATTAGCATAGTAACTTTTCTTAGAGCTAGATCGGTTCTTATTCCTTCTTACTACTTATTTTCTTTTATAAGGACATTTTGCAGCATAATGACCAACTTTACCACACTCAAAACATTTGAAGGGAAGCTTACCTTTGAATCTTCCAGTACCTAGTTGGAGCTTTCTCACGAAATTTGCTTCTTCTTCATCGGATACATAGCTGGATTCTTTGATAACCTCCTTTTCCTTTTCTTTTGTAGATGCCTTAAAAGCAACTTCTCTTATTTGAGAAGGACCTCCTTGTCTCATTTTAAAAGCAGTCAGAGTACCATGTAATTGAACAATAGAAAGAGTTTGCAGATCTTGCCTTTCTTCAATAGCAGAAACTTTAGAGTCAAATTTTGAAGTCAAGGATCTCAAGACCTTTTCCACCAGAGTAGTATCAGCCATGGTTTCACCCAAATTTCTCATCCGATTTACAATATCATCTAGACGAAGAAAGAAACTGGCAACACTTTCATCACTATGCATCTTCAAATTTTCATATTCAATTCTAAGAGTTTGGAGTTTTGTACTTTTTACCTTTGTGTCTCCTTCATAGCTTAGAATGATTTTGTCCCATATTTCTTTTGCTGAATGTAGCTGCATCACTTTAGCAAATTCTGATTCAGACATGCTTCCTAACAAGACATTCACCGCTTTGGCATTGATTTCATACTTCTTCCTTTCTGCTGCATCAGTAGGAATACTTGCTGGGTATTGATAACCTTCTTCCATGATTGCCCATACATCTGCACCAAGACTTTGCAGATATGCTTTTGTTCGTACCTTCCAGAATATCAGATTTCTTCCATTGAATAGAGGTGGCTTTATAGACATTACTCCTTCATGACTTCCCATTGCGACGGATCTCCTTCAAGCGATCAAGCTTCTACAGAAGGACCTGCTCTGATACCAATTGTTGGGAAAAATACTGAGAGGGGGGGGTGAATCAGTATTTACAGCATATTCAAAACTTTTTACTTTTTCATTCCTTAAAACCCATACGCTACTTTCCTTCAGTAAACCGGCGTATATACGCGGATCCCCTTTATTAAACTCGCGTATACACAGAGATCTAGATATGTAATTAACTCTTCACTTAGATCATTCAATCATTCATTCATCAGATGTTCAATAAACTGTAAACATGTGCAGTAATAACATAATAAGCCATCACACAAAGCATCACACATGAACACCAGGATTTTTAGGTGGAAACCCAAATCGGGAGAAAACCACCGCTGCAGTTGCTCAGCCTTCAATATTTTATTATAGAGAAAACATCTTACAACATATGTGCTGGCGCAGACTTGACCAGCATGCAGGCACCCACCTGCGCTCGTTTACCAGCCTCTCCTGGAAGGGAGCTCCAACTCCCTGACTCGTTTACCAGCCTCTCCTGGAAGGGAGCGACTTCGATCTTGTTAATAAATTTCACCGAAGGAGCTACGATCTCCGACTGCATACAACCTCTCAAGCACACTGACCATTGCCATTAATTTTTCACACTGGATCCAACAAATTCAATAGAACAACACTAGCAGGCAACGTTTCATCATATTTTCAGACTGGACCCTTTCCATACTTTTAAGCACAAATATACATCATCAACAGATACTTATCAACTCAGATCAGATAGCAGAAACACAGCAGAACAGATCATATATTTCATACCCCTTGCTTCAGCAAACCCTAGTTTGCATACGCGCTTTCACTTCACTGATGTCGCGTATATACGCTCTTTTGTCCACACAAACCAGCGTATACCTCAGTGTATATTTTATTGCGCATACGCGCTTTTACTTCAGCGAAGCCGCGTATATACACGCTTCCTCCGCGACGAAGTAGCGCAGACTTTCAATCATCACAGATGAAGATACTCTGTTCGCATCGATATTCACTCGTATTTACCCTTTGCTCCGCATGCATGTTCGCCGATGTTCGCTCATCACCGATTCAAGTTTTCATAATCGATCTAGCACATACAAATGCATTTCAGATCTAGATCCCCTTCTTCATCATTAAAAGATCATAAGGCCCGTATTTATTTTCATGTAACCTTTCCATTCAGATCTATAAAGTATTCATTCAAGCTCAGACATCTTGCACCTCACTCATGATTTGCATAATGAATTTCATCTCTTTATATTTGACCCCTTCTACTATGGACCAAAACAATACCATAAGCCCAAACCACCGGACGGGGTCAATGAGTTGATCATTACCCAACACCATGGGTCAATACCATGGTGGTTACCCTTGGTTTTGCACTTTTTGAGCGCTTTAGCCCATACGCTACTTGGCACGTTCCTTTCCGCGTGCATACGCGACTTCCCCTAGGCAAATCCGCGTATACCAAGAAACATACTCTTTTTCATCATACTTTGAGTACATTTTGAAATCCTTTCTTCATTGTTTCTCTGCTCATAATCTAGACAAGCACCGCACTTTCTTTATCAGGAACATATTCTAACAAGCACAACTTCATTAAGTAATTTATCATCATCTTCATCAAGTGGGTTGCCTTTCAAGGACAACACTTAGTATCATATTGTCAACAAACATCATATCACATCATTTACTAAGTCCATCAAGTCAAGCATAATCTCATCGTGGATTAAGCACTGAAGGACAACATATGTCAACAGTAGGGCATGTCTTCATCTCCATTCAAAGGGGCTTTGCCATCAAGGACAACACTCGCATCATATTTCCAACATGGACTTTATCTTGAGAAGTGCAAGATTTTGCTATATCAATTCTCAAATTGTTTACAACACTATTGTTAATAACTAATAAGAAGTGATGTTGAGGGGTTTTTGGGTATAAGAGACAATACCATTTAAAAAATAGGGTTCTCAGTCCTTGGCATTCCTTCACCTGGGCCTAGGGGCACACTAGAATAATTTCACACTAAACCATGCAAACTTAAAAGTAACTTAACAGATCCATAAAGTAATAATAATCATAATTCCTAATTCCCTATTGTACGATATGATGCAAATTATTCAAACATGAAGCAATGAAGACATGCAATGTCTGAATTTCAAGATTGATGAACCAATACAAGAAGTTAGAAAATACAACTTTGATTCAATACTCTGTGTCCTAACTCCAGGAAGGAATCTAGTTTGTAGTACAGAACATGCATCGTGTATTATCAATTCTTAATTGACAACAACTAAAGGTCATCTACCTCATCAATTCCTTCCCATTTTGTGTTTTTATGTTATATTCCTTATAAAAGTGTCAAATTTCTCTCAAAGTAAGCAACCACTGAATAAAATAAAAAATAGTTGAGATATGATTGAGAAATGGTCATTTATTTCTTGAAAGGATCTTCACAATTTCTTTGGTTATTTTTCATCTCAAGAAACAAGAAATGACCTAAGAAACTATCGTGATGTAATATAAGAAACAACACGGTGCAATGGCCATTTTCAAAGCCAAATGATGTCCACTGAGGACATGGCCTTTATTTGGTTCCTATTTCATAGGAGTTTCGGGTAGAAATGGAACTTTGTTGTACCATTTCCAGTAGTAAAAAGGGAAAACCTTCTTTTCCATGGGAAATAATTTACCTTTCCTTTTTCAAGATAATCTAAATCACAAAAAATATGAACTATACTGCACACATTCTTGGATAATGTGAAAGTAGAAAAGGAATACCCTACACAAGTGATGCACACATGTACACTTGAACACTAATATATTTTTGTAGTTGAAATGCAATGCTTGTTTTCATTTAAATGTAGGGTTTTTAAAGCAGGGAGAAATAATGGCTGCCAAATTAATAAGCGTTTCTTTGGGAAAAATTTAAATCTTGTATTAGGTGATGAAGATAATAGAGGGTATTGAATCTTGATTCTTGACATTGTGTTTAACTTGAATAACTCAAATGATTATAAATATCAGTAGATGAGTTCTTTTTTTCAAGTATGTCACTCAAAACTCTTATGTCAAAGCATTGTATGATGGCTAGCATTTTCTTGTTTCCCTTTCTTCAGTTCAATGTAAAAATTATATTAATATATTGGAGCACGAATGATAACTACAATTGTTTTCTCTGCAGTATATCCAGCCCCAAGATTATGAAAATTTTTCTCAAGTGGAGCTATTGGTTATTGATGAAGCAGCTGCAATTCCATTTCCTGTTGTAAAGGCTCTGCTCAGGCCATATTTAGTGTTTCTGTGCTCTACTGTAAATGGGTAATAATTATAAATGAGCCAACCACAATCACAAATTTTGTAACCATTTGGTTTCCATGGATAGTGATGATGATATTAACCCTATATATCAGTGACCTATATCTATATGAGAATGATCTCAACATTGACCTTGATATAGTTGTATGGATGTGACCTTTGGTATGTCATCAGAAAATCCCCAAATATCAGAAAATCCCCAAATCTGGAGAACTAAAGCTCATCACTTTCGATCTGGAGTACTACCCTTGTGATAAAGTTGATGACTTTCGATCTCCCATTCTCTACCACTTTTCACTTCACCTTCAATATAGATCGTACCAAGGACAATTCGTTACTGGGTGTTGAGATGGATGAGTTTGTCAAACTAAAATCCATAGCTTAAACTTCATGAAACTGATGGAGTCAAATTCATGCAAGCACAAACACATCTTACACATCCTCTTTGAAACTCATCCGAAATAACATTGGAAGACATCTAGAGAGAACCCTATAGCCTAACACAATCCAATGGAATTGACCAAAAAAACCCAAATAGAGTCAACCCTACTATAGGAGGAAGGGCTTGCAGTAAGAACTTACCATTTTGCAAGAGCCGAGGGCGAATGTCAAGCCTCAGAAGAGCCGAGGCGAATATTGTTCTGCAAGAGCCGAGGGTGAATGCTTAGGGTAACGTGTGGTGAATTCTGTTCTCGCAAGAGCTCGCCGCAAATACCGAGGGCGAATTTTTTCTCGCAAGAGCTCAGGGCGACCGAGGGCAAATGTTGTACGAGACAAGAGCCGAGAGCACGTTACTATCGCAAGAGCCGAGGGCGAATGTTGTTTTGCAAGAGCTAAGGAAATGCCGAGGGTGAATGCTATTCTACAAGAGCCGAGGGTGAATGAGAGGGAAAATAGTCGTTCGCAAGAGAGCCGAGGGAGAATAACAGACAAATGATGTTCTGCAAGAGCCAGGCGAATGCGCACGTGTTACTCCACGTTAATGTAGTTGGGTCAAAAATCATTTTTATGTAGCGTGCATATAAGTTTCATATTTTTATGTAGCGCACATATAAGTGTCGTTATACCGACGGTGGACAAAGAGTCGCTATTGCGACGGATGCCTCCAAACGTTGAAATTGCGACACTTAGACATTGTGTCACACTTGCGACGTTTGGAGGTAGCCATCGCAATAACGACGCTTTGGGGCATAGTGTCGCAATTGCGACATCTTACTCCAAATGTCGCAATTGCGACACTTTGTCTAAGTGTTGGTATTGAGACACTTTTCTATAACCGTCGGTATAGCGACGGTTTCATCCGAGATTGAAAAAATTTAGGGAAATTTCACCTTAAATCTCTATCATAATTTATGATCGTATTTCACTATCTAAAGCATGTGGTAATTGAAAGCATATTTTATGACATGCATGAGCATGCAATTTGTTATTATTCAGAATGTGATTAACAATGATGTTATGTTATTGTGATGACATGCAAGACTTGGCATGTGGATAATTTTCGATGATGTTGTAATGTTATAGTTGATGCATTAGTTGCATGTTGAGATGTGGTGATTGACAAGAAATCCATAAATGGGCTGATACGGTTAGTTATTTGATGTTCTCGTGTGAGCCCATACCTACGAGGGAGAATATGAAACTCCATATGGGTTGAGGACATACTCAATCAACACTACATATGCCAGTGGTTCCTTCGTCCTATATAACTCTTGAGGGGTTGTGGGACCATCTTGAGGAGGCTAATTGCCTGATATTGGATTGGCATGCCGAAGTTTGGTGGGGGTATAAGGATTTCGATGCCTAGGGTTGTGCACCTTAGTGAGTGTGGAGGGAGTGGGCCAGCCTTTCGAGATGTTTGGAGTACTACATCATGGAGTATTGAGCCCGGTGCATGCATTGGGGCAGATGAGGTTTGTTTCGGGCGTGAGCATTGAGCCCAGCCTCGGGCTATGGTACAAACCGATGAGGTTTTATGCCTAGTTCCAAAAGTTGGGAAAAAGGATAGAGATTCCTTGAGATTTCCTTGGTGATGTGAAAACTTTCCATGCCTTCTAATTATACTAGTTCATTAGAGGGTGTAGGGAAAACATGAAGTAATAAAAAACTAAATAAAATAAAATGTTAAATGATTAAACTTAACTTCGAAACAAAGTTCCTTAAAAAGGGGGGAGTATGTAATGCCCCGCAATAACAATAAAAGAAATAAAAAATAATATTAATATATAAGTAAATAAATAATAAATAAGAAAGAAAATATAATAATATTAAAGAAATAATAAATAATTAAGAAAATATAATAATAGCAAACAAATAAAATAGTAAATAATAAACTCGAGTTCTAAATAAATATATATAAGTAAACTATAAAAATAGTAAAAATAAGTAAAGTTAACAAAAGTGAAAAAAGAATAAAATAAAAAAGATTTAAATTAAGAGAAATATTGAATCAAGTAAAACTTAAAACAAATAAATAAAAGTTGCATGTTGACACATGAATTGTGTGCATGTGGATCCCTTTCCAATTCCCTTCCATTTTCGGAATAGTTGCCTTTGTTTAATGGACGAAGAGGGAATGAGATGATCATTCTTTGGTAGAAGAGTGTTGAGAGGCAAAGGAAACCCTGGCAGTAGTACATTGATTGAGGACTCGGGGGTGGCCAATTGTAGAAAGATTATGTGCAATTGAGCCTACGGTTGGGTGAAAAGTTATCCCAAAAACTTTGTTGCGATTAGAGGGATTCAAATAGATTAAACTCCAAAAGAACAAGTAAGGAATATCGTTAATACATATAAGTCTTCTCTACTCGTGTTTTTCAAAAATTCTATGCTAAATAGTTGAATAGTTGTGTGTTGATTATTAATCACATAAATTGATGTAATTAGTTGTATATTTTAGTTTTGGGTTGTTACAGATAACCCTATCTAGGGTTGGCAATGAAAGTAGAATGAATTAGTTGCTTTTGCTTAAGAAGAAACCCTAGCTCCTAGAATATTTGACATCTTGATAATAAGGTTGATTTGCAGGTTGGATGTAAGAAGGCTAAATATTAAGGGGGGATGAAAATTTCTCTAGATATAAGCATCTTGTACTTTGTTTTATTTTTAATATCATTACTAGTGACGTGGAATTCTCGATGATAATGTAGACTCATTGATAATGATGAGAACAAGGTCAAATATTTAATGACGATAAAGACTTCTTGATGAAAAATGTGGACTCCTCGACAATGTGGACTCCTTGATGATGATATGGACTTCTTGATGAAAATGTGGACTCCTTGATAATGTGTACTCCTTGATTATGTGGACTCCCTGATAATGTGTACTTCTTGATGATGAACTGAATGAGATCAATTCCTTGTTGATGATGTGGACTCCTCGATGAAAATTGTGGACTCCTAGATGATGATGTGAAAGAGGTAAATTTCTTGTGGATGATGTGATGATGTGGATGATATTAACTCCTACTGAGTTGAACGAGGTTAAATAGACCCACTAATCCTAAGATCAAGAGGGAGCTGACACGTTCTCAAGAGATAAGTACCTTCTGGATTATTTATATCATTGTTTCATTATTGTATTTGTATGCCTTGCTTGGTTGTATTTTTTCTTCCATGGCCTCCTAGTGAGGGTTGCAGGTACATAATGAAGTATGTCAAGGCTGTGGTAACAGTTGAAAATATGAAAGAACAAAGTGACAAGAAGACTCGTGATTGGATGGGCCTTTGGACTCATGGGGAGCAGAAAAGATCAACCTGATTAAAGCATGTTTTGATCCTTTATGTAAAGAAGTCAATTGAGAAGATGGCTTGATGTCTTGAAGACTAATGCTAATCCAAATATGTCGAATAAGAGCTTGTAACTTTTATGATATGTATTGATGATGTATTTCTGACAAGGACTAAGGTCCTCTTCATCCAATGTAAGAGGGAGTTGATTGAAGAATTTTAAGATTGAAAGTATGTTGAAGTTGTGAAATAATGGACTGTGAGTCCACGGACATTTGTTTGAGGAAAATTTGAAGAAGTTGTGAGACATTGTTGTTGATTTTATGAATCCTTCTGTTTGGTTCGTTGAATCACCTGATGCATGAAATTGTCTCTATTTGGATTAGATGTATTAAAGGAAGAAAGATAAACTCTAGGCACTATGTTGATCTGAATGACATGGATGTTCCTATTGCATTTAGCCTTATTGAAGTTGTAGTTGATTTGTGAAGCATGTTACTGATATTTGCTTCTATGAGAAGCCACTTATTGTCTGCTAGATTAAACTATGGCACACTTTTCACCTAATATTTACTTCTATGAGAAGCTATTTATTATCTATTGGATTCGACTATTGCACATTTTATTTTATTGATGTTTGCTTCTGTGAGAAGCCACATATTGTCTATTGGATTCGATTATGGCAAAATTTTCTGCTAATGAACATATTACTGGTATTTACTTCCATGAGAAGCCACTTGTTGTCTACTATATTCGACTGTGGTTGTTGATGTTTTCTTCTGTGAGAAGCCCTAACTGAAGCTGAATGGATAAATGGATGTCATTGTCTGCTGAAATGTTTGATAAAGTGTTGAAATCCATCATGGCTACTTTTTTTGTTGTTGAGCAGGTTGTTGATGTTTATGTGATAAGTTTGGAATAATTAAGAATCCCTTTGAAGAGGGACCAATAATTATATGGAATCATGAATCTTCCTTAGGTTGTGTGCTAGGAGACCTATGGATTGGTCGGGAAGATTGTCACTCCCTTAGGTTATGGGACAAGAGACCAGTGAGTCTGGTCGGGGAGCTTGGTTCTAAGACATTGATTTTGTGATCTCTCCCTTAGGCTGCGTGCTTGGAGACTTATGGATTGGTCACGAAGATTGATCTCGAGTTCTCTCCATTAGGTTGTGTTATGAGAGACCTTGTTTGTGGTCAGGGAATGAGATATGGATTCCTCTCTTATGTTGTGGTTTAGGATACCTTGTTGTGGTCGAGGAGATGTACCTTGTGGATATGTTTGGCCTCATTGATTGATCCCACTTGTTGTGTTGGATCTTATGTAACTTTCCTTATGATGATATTGATGATCTCTCCCTCGGGTCGTGGGCTAAGAGACCTATGGATTGGTCGAGGAGATTGATCTTGAGAGAGAGAATGGAAATTACCTCCCTATCTAAGAGGGAGTGTTTAAAATATGGTAGCAGTGGTCGGTATTTTCATGTGAAGAAAAAAAAAGATTCCCTCCTAAATACATCAAGTCGGCCTCCTTTTGTACAAGTCGGTTGGGCCTCTTTAAAGGCACCCATTAACGAACCCTTTACTAAACTGAGAGGGGGGGGGGGCGGTTGGGTGAATCAGTTTAGTCCATTCATTGGCAGTAAAATTATTTTCATTAAACTCATTAACAAGTCATTTCATATGCAGCTTAATAAAGAATGATCAACAAACTAAATATCTGAGCAGCAAGTAATAAGCAAATTAACACATCTCATCAACACATAATAATCATGCACATGGACACCGGATATAAGTGGAAACCCATAAGGGAGAAAACCACATCTTATTATTGTTGTGATGCAAAGGCAAGCTTCTACTCCCTCTCACAGCTGATTTTCTGTAGGCTCCAACCTACAGGAGGCTCCTACCTCAATTTCTGCAAGCTACAACTTGCAAGGAAGCTCCAACTCCCATATATTTTTTGTAGGCTACAACCCACAGGAGGCTCCTACCTCACCCAGCTCCAACTGGAATTTTATCAAGCTACAACTTGAAAGGAGACTACGATCCCCTCACTCAACATGAAAGTAAAATGTTGATTTTCCTGGATATCAGCTTTGTTTTCCTCCACATTCACACTTCTGCCCTCTCTGCCATCAAATCTGCTTCATATTAGCTCCAATTGTGCATAGAATCTCTATAAGCTCTCCCACACTCTCCAGCTCTCTCCCATTTTGCTGCTCTCTTTCATTTTTCAACTCTCTTCCATTTTGCCACTCTCTCGCCTATTCTACAACTTTTTTTTTTTCTATGCACACTGATATTACATGTTTTATACATATAACTACATGATTGTTTGCATTCTACAGGGATTACGAAGTGAACAGGCCTGACCCTATGCCTTCCACCCGTTTGATTCATCATTCTTCAGTGTAGGTTATTACATCAATTACAACACTCAAGGAGTTTTTCTTATGCCTATGGAGGCTTGCCTTTTCATCACAAACAATATAAAATATATCAATAACTTTACATTCATACAAAATATTTCAACTCATCCCTTTCAACTTCTTAGTTTTGTTGTGCATTTGTCCTATTCTGCTTGTTGTCCCTTTGTATTTTTTTGTTTATGCTGTTATATTCTAACTGTGCTGCATAACCGACTTTTTTCCCAACTCTACCCATGCTGCCCATGTTTCAAACAGTGTAACATAACGAATTTTTGCCCGACTCTGCCTGTTATATCTATTAACTGCAACACTCAATATTCTCTGCCCGCAATTTGTTGAGTCTGACTCGACCCATGGTGCCTATCTCCTCATAGCCGCAACGTTCAACTTTATCTGCGCTTCACTCTATGTTGGGTCACTTACTTGAGTCTGCCTCTGCGTTCAGAATTTTGTTTGATAAATAGCCGCAGTCGTATAACACCTTTACAAAAGTGTTGGGTCTTTTCCACCCGAGTCTACTCCTACGTTCAAACTTTTATTTATAAACCGGTGTAACCATATAGAACCTTGCCCATGAAATGTATTAAAAATGAAATCATAAATGAATGGCATCCGACCTCATATAGCATATCGAAGTTCCATAGGTTTTACGTTATAATCCTCCTGTTCCTCCTTCGATGTGATTTAACACAGGAAATGCTTTACATCCAGATTTTAAATCCTCTGGAGTTCATCTTTGAAACTACATTGCATCTGGGCTCTTGTCACTCTTCACATTTCAACATTTCAACATGGTTCTATTCCTCATGAGCTTTGCGATTGTGATATCTAATTGGGTCCCACGTCAAACTTTAAATCCTTTAGTCTTCGGCTTTGTAACTCCATCGCATCTTCTCCTCGTATCGCATCTCTCACTTCAGAATTTTAACATGATTCTTGAGCGCTTATCCTCCTGAGCTTGCAATGTGAAATATGCAGCCCAGGTCCACATCATCTGAAATCGGCCCATCGTAATATATTAGTTTTAACCATATTGCAATGTTTGCGATTTTGCGATTTCGCAAATCGCTGTGAATACCTTATCGGATGTCGCAATATTTAGCTTATAGAAATAACAAGGTTCCTCTTATCATATGTGATATGCGATCAAATCGCATCGCAAACCCCACTTCTTATTGCATCGCAACTTAAAACAATTACCTTGCGACAACTTGACATATAAATATAAAAATCGTCGATAGTCGATAGCCCATGTCTGAATGCGATATAATCTGGATCGTCTGTTCTCCTACTTTATGTTCGCGATATGATCTCAACTGGCAATTTCTACTTCACTCCAGTTTTCTGACTTGACTCATGCGTTCACGACTTGATTCAATACGTTCACGACTTGATTCAATACGTTCACGACTTGACCCAAGCTTGTTGCCTTTCCTGCATTTGCTCTTTTTGCTACCTTTTCTCCTTTGTTTCCTTTGCTCCTTGGTAAATATTCTAATGATGCTTCTTGCCTTTTTATTGCTCCTCTCTACTCCTTTTCTTTAATGATAATTTTGATGTTGATCCATGCCTCTTTGCTGCTCCTTTCTGCTCCTTTGCCTTATATAATGATTCTAATGCTGCTCATTTTCCATCAATGACAATATTTCCAACAGTCTCCCCCTTTAGCATTGATGGCAACACTTCCTCCCCCTTTCACTCTGAGAAGTGTCTATCTTCCTCTGCTAGCTTTTCCTACCCCTTTGACATCAATGGAAAGGGGTTATAAAATGTTTTTAGTGTAGATTCCATCATTGCATTGCTCCTCTTTGAGTTCAGTATAACCATCTTTCATTCAGATCTTTTGTTATTAAATGAATATATACACTCCATATATTCATTACACACTAGATGAATCCTTTTGTATTTGAATGAATACACCTAATCCACCATTGTATTACTGCTTCCTGATTGTTCTGTAAAACAGTGACTGTTGCTTTGTGTTACACATAAGCATTGCTTTGCATGTACTTCAAAATTACAAGAGCATTGTGAATGCATTGCAAACTTCATATGACATATGAGCATTTTTTGGGTAACACTTTGAAAATCATTGAGATTGCGTGAATATACACAACAAACTGATGTTATCACAACTCATGAGAATGTTGGAAGGCATGTCATCATAGAATGTTATGTTCTTTTGTCCCTTGCTGCTTGATGAAATTCTGTGCACTGGTGAAATATCAACAATTCCTTTTTGCTGAAGTAAGCTTCAGATGAATCAATAATAGACTCTTGAACTTCAATATTAATATTAACAAAACTAGCCCACCATACTACAACTTTATGAATGATCTTTTGGCACCTTAATGACCTTTCCATGCTTTTATAACGCAACTCAACATTCTCCTTGATGTATTTATTATTAACACTTGCCAAGAGACACACAGTGTAATCATCCTCTATAGATCTTTACCATATCCATAGCTTGAGCTCTTCTTGAAAACTTGTATGGGCTACTCTCCCCTTGAGAAGTTGCTTCTTGTCTAACCCTGGCTGGATGTTTGTTCCTGATATTTAGCCTTTGTTGGTGTTTTTTTTTTTTAATTTATTGATCATATTAGGGAGTATCATCTACAGACACTATCCCCAGTTTGTCTCTTAGATACTCGAATGGTTCTCTAGCAAGAGGTTTTGTAAATATGTCTGTTGTCTATTCTTTTGTTGGGACATATTCCATCTTTACTATTTTCTCTGCTACTTGTTCTCTGAGGAAGTGGTACTTGATTGGAATGTGCTTGGTTTTTTAATTAAGTGCGGGATTTTTTGATATGCTTATTGCACTTGTATTGTCACATTTGATAGAAATAGGTTTAGCGATGCTTACCTTCATGTCTTGAAGATTTTGTTTCATCCACATCACTTGTGTGCAACAAGCTGCTGTTGTGATGTATTCTTCTTCTTCTATTGATAGAGAGACATATGTTTGCTTCTTGCTTAACCATGCCACCAGACTTTCTCCCAAATAGAATGTACCTCCACTTGTGCTTTTCCTGTCATCCACACAGCTGGCCCAATATGCATCTGTATATGCTGTCAATGTGAAATCTTTGCCTTCCGGATACCGTAGGCCATAATGTGCAGTTCCTTGCAAGTATCTAAATATCCTCTTGATTGCTAGCAAGTGATCTTGTTTTGGTCCTGCTTGATATCTTGCCACAATTCCTACTGCCAACATAATGTATTGTCTAGAGGCTATTAGGTATAGTATACTTCCTATCATAGATCTGTAAATTCTTTGGTCTACATCTGCAGATCTTGCATCCAGTGATCATGGGAGTTGACACAGGCTTGTAGTCTTTCATTTGGAATCTTTTTAACATGTCTCTCAAGTATTTTTCTTGTGAAATGAATATGCCTTTGTTCTTCTGTATAATTTGAAGTCCTAAGTAGAAGGTAATCTCTCCAATCATAGAAATCTCAAATTATGACTTCATCTCTTCTGCAAATCCTTTTACTAACTCATCCTTGTTGTTGCCAAACATGATGTCATCTACATATACCACTACAATTAAAAGTTCATTTTCATCAGCCTTTATATACAGATTTCTGTCTACTCCTCCCTGATTGAACCCTTGTTTTTGAAAGTACTTGTCCAGCCTAGAATACCATGCACATGGTGCTTGTTTGGGACCATATAGGGCTTTCTTTAATCTGCAAACATAGTTGTGCTTATCTGCTAAGGAAAAACCTTCAGGTTGTTCCATGTATATTTCTTCCTCTAGATATCCATTCAAGAAGGCAAACTTCACATCCATTTGATATACCTTGAAATCATGATAGCATGCAAAATCCAAAAACATTCTAATTGCTTCCATTCTTGCTACAAGGGCAAAAGTTTCATCACTGACAAGTCCTTCGATTTGAGAGTATCCCTTACATACAAGTTTGTCTTTGTTTCTGATTACCTGATCTTGTTCATTCATCTTATTCTTGAATGTCCACTTTGTGCCAATGACATTTTTCCCAACAGGTCTTGGTATTAACTCCCAAGTTGTGTCCTTCTCAATCTCGTCTAATTCTTTGTTCATAACATTTATCCAATTTCTGTCTTTGCTGGCTTCATCAAAATTCTTCGTTTCTATCTGTGACACCATGACTAGATACACTTCCTCAGTCTATTCAGCTAGTTGTCTTATAGTTTAGACTTATGCACTCTTGTCTCTAATGATTTGATCTTCTCGATGGTTCTTTTGAGTGTGTCTCGAGGGTCCTTTTGAGGTTATTTCTATATCTTTTGTTGTCTCATTTTGTTCTTTGTTTTATTGATTCTCATCTTGATGATCATTTGGAAGGTTGAAATAATTTTTACTTTTGGTTATGTCTGGAAGTTCTTCATCGAATCTCACATCAATGCTTTCCACAATTTTATGCAGTCTTTTATTGTAGCACCTGTAACCCTTACTCTTTGATGCATATCCAAAAAATATTCCTTCATCAGCTCTTGCATCATACTTCCCCAATTTTTCATCATTATTATTTATGAAACATTTGCTGCCAAAGACCCTAAAGTGCGTAATTGATGTCGATTTCCCATGCCACAATTCATATGGATTCTTGTCACAATTTGGTCTGAGATGAGATTTGTTGAGAATATGAACAACTGTGTGTACTGCTTTTTCCCAGTAGGTTTGGGGAATTTTTCTTTCTTGCATTATGGATCTGGCAATATTGTACAGACCTGTTTTGCCTCTCTGCCACTCCATCCTGTTGAGGTGTATCTGCAACTGTAAACTGTTGCTTTATCCCACAATCATTACATAGGTTTACAAACTCATCACCTATGAATTCACCTCCTTTGTCTGATATGATGCATTTTAGTTTACATCCAATTTGATTTTTTTCTAGTGCCTTGAATATCTTAAATTTCTCAAACGCTTCGGATTTGTATCTGAGAAATTCCACCCATGTTAATCTAGAAAAATCATCAATTATCAACATGAAATACGATTCTCCACCTGGTGCAATTGTTCTTGAAGGTCCACACAGGTCCATGTGTACAAGCTGAAGAGGCTTACTTGTAGATAGTTGGTCTTTAGCTTTGAACGATGTGTGAGTTTGTTTGCCCAGTTGGCATGACTTACATATGGTATTTGGTGGCTTCTTTATTGCAGGCAAATCTCTGACAACTTTCTTTTTGCTCAGTTTGATGATGTGGTCAAAATTTAGATGACCCAATCTTTTATGCCATAGGCAAGATTTGTCAAGTTTGCTGATGTGGCATGCTTCATTCTCCTCTTACACTATATAAACATTACTCTTTGTTCGAACACCTTTGACCAAGGTCTTTCCTGTGGTGATTGACCTTACTTCACAATCTTGGGCTCTGAAAAGGACCTCACAGCCTTTATCACATATTTGACTAACACTTAGCAGATTGGCTTTTAGACCATTTACAAACAATACATCCTGAGCCTCTCCTCTTCCATTATTGAGGCTGACTGTGCCTTTTCCCTTGATTTTCCATGTTCTATCATTATCGAATGTTACATTCCTAGATTTATTTTCATCAAAAGTTACAAACTTGCTTCGGTCTCCAGCCAGATGTTTTGAGCACCCACTGTCCACATACCATTGATTGCTATGATCTTGAGCAATTAGAACCAAATCACATTTATTTAGCTTCCTTTTCCATTGCATGCAATTATTTGTTCTATAATTTTTCTGAGGATATGGATCACAGTCTTTGAGAGGACATTCGTAAGACTTGTGCCTATTTTTATGGCAACAAAAACATTCGATTGTATTTCGGAATGGATTATGTACACGAGTGAATCCACCATTGTTCTTAATTCCCTTTGAGTTTCCATACTCCAGTCTCTTTATATACGCTTTGCACTCCATGGCTTTATGACCAAACCTTTTACAGCAAAAGCAATACCCATGGAAGTAGTATCTATATCTGGCAGAGAAGGTTGTTTGGGGATATTGCCATCTGGTCATATGAAAATTTTGTCTTTGGAAGCCATTTGATCTATGCTAGAATGTTGCTTGGATGTTTACTCCTTTTGTTTCCAGGGCTTTCCTTGTGGTGGGTTTTTGCTCCAGCTCATGAGGATTTGAAGGGTTTCCCACATTTTTGTTCTCAGATTGATGGGGGTTAACGTTTTCTTTTAGGACAACTTTCACAAATGTAATAGCTTTCTTACCCTCTGCCTTCGACTTGCTGGATTCTCCTTCATATCCTATCACAATTTTTACAAGAGGAGATCCTTGTGCATTTAATATCATGTCCAATTGTTCAACACCTTTTAATTGTTGAATGTTCATTGTTAAATCAGTTTGAGCCTTTTCCAATTTCTTTCTTAGGCTCACCACCTCTTCTTCCAATCTTCCACATTCCTAATTTTTCTCTCTTATTTGCTACAGCTGAATGTCTTCTACTTTCCTTACTTCTTCTAGTTCAATTTTCAGCTTAATAAAATCTTCAGAGTTTGGTTCTTCCTTTACATGTTTAAGAAGGATTTCCTTCTATTTTCTAGTCAAGAGCTTGAGTCTATCTATTTCCTTTAGGGCACTCACCAACTCCCCCTCAAGATCTACCTCACCTTCTTCTTCAAATTCCAGGAAATATTTTTCAAGCTCTTCCTTGGCCATCAAAATGAATTTTGATGTTCCTTCTTCAATGGAGGATGCATATGAGCTCTGAGATGCACTACTGTCTTGTTTTTGTTTTTGTTTTTTTTTGTTCCAAAGAAAAAATTGAACCCATCTATTGATTTTATAGCAGGTTACATAGTATATGCAAAAGCATTCGAGAGAACTACATTTTCCTTTTTTTTAATGAAGGAAAAACTATGTAGTTGCCACTAGGAAGGGAGATATTTTGTTAATCCTCCCAGCTTTGTCCAAAAAACAAAAAGCAACAAAAATTTCATTTTTGTATTGTCTACTTTCAGCCCCCTAGTCTTCCCCTTTGATGTGGAAAACTGAAACAGAGGTGAAAACAGACCTTGTCAGATATCATCGTCGTGACTTTGATCATGACTGTAACTGGGTGGTAGAAACCATTCCCAAGTTCACTGTTTTTTATCAGTATATATATTTTAAATAGCACCAGCCTCCCGGATCTCCTCAGTGAGGAAAATAATCCGAAACAGAGGCCCAAGTTTTAGAACCTTATGTATCAGTCTTGAAATAAAGAAGCAAAAACTAAAAATTAAAACAGAGTAGCATGTGAGAAAGAAGGCAATAGTTCTTAGCGGCCAAAAGGAGGTGGATCAATCCCTCAGACCTGCCCACCCTCGACCACTACAACAACCCATTGCCCCAAATCTTGTCTAGCACCTTCCTTAGATAAGATGTCTGCTGCATGATTTCGTTCCCTGTAGATGTGAGAAGCAGTTACCTGGTTAAATAAAATCTTAACAGTGAAATCCTCCTCAAGTAAAGTAGATAAAAAGAAATTTTGACATCTTTATGTTCCATTAAACCATTTTATCATGTTCATAGAGTCCTCGAATATTTGGACATCTCTTATCCCTAGAAAAGAGAGCCAGCATAGCAAATGATGAAGAGCTTTTAATTCAAAAAAGTTATTAGTTCCTTGGCCCAACCCTATAGACACTTCCAGGATTTTCCCAGAGGGATCATGAATGACTAGGCCCGCTCCACACCTATTTTGCGGGTCAGAAGCCCCATCGAAATAGGCCCATGGAATGTCCCCTCTAATGTTCTCCTAAACAATAACTCTGG
Source organism: Pinus albicaulis (assembly GCA_034641835.2). Lineage (NCBI taxonomy): Eukaryota > Viridiplantae > Streptophyta > Pinopsida > Pinales > Pinaceae > Pinus > Pinus albicaulis. The sequence goes on along the minus strand of CM076574.1, from coordinate 46,834,829 downwards.
CTTGTGATGGGGTAGCCGGTAGGGGTATGAATTAAAAAATGGACGCGCTCTCTATTGCAAGGCGGGAGATAGGGAATAGGGATTCTTGGAAGATACTTCTATTTCTTGCAATCCAAGTCCCCTAGGTGACAATGAGAGGGATGTTTTTAACTCTATCATCTGGAGAGGCTTGCCACCACAGCTCCCAAGCGGTTCCCACATCAGCACCCTCCCACCACTGTGACATATTAAGGAGGCTCAGAGTCTCTGACCAGAGCTGCTCGTTGAAAGGGCAGGAGAGGAAGAGGTGATGCAACGAATCCAGGCTGGATTTACATAGAGTGCACCAGCTTGGCCCTATCTCCCCCCTACGTTGAAGAAAATCCCAAGTGGGAACCTTTTTCTAAAGGATACACCAAAATAAAAGCTTGCTTTTTGTCGGGCCCTTCAGAAGCCACAAGGGCTTATACCACCATTTAGGTTCTCCCTAGCCTTTCTGAGCCATTAGCCACTTATAACCAAAATTTGGGGAGAAACAACCCGATGGAGCATGGACCCACTTCAATTCATCTTGTCTATCATGGAGCTTGACGTTAGAATGTTGGAGATCGTTTATGAACCCCTGCCACTCCTCCTGCCATCTACCCTCCAACTGAAGTGCTTCCCCAGAAAGCTAGTCTTGCCTCCAGATCGCAGATTGACCTTGATTTGCGACATGATTTAAGGTGTTGATCCCACGGTGATTTAGATAGTTAATGAGTTCAGGAGTGAGGAAAAATCTCTTCAAGCATCCCACGCAGGGGTCACGACCAATCCGAACCTGAGATACACTACTGTCTTGTTGAGCATAGAATGTTCTTCTATTAAATCTGTTCCCTTTCTGCCTATTGCTGAAAATGATTTTCTCTTTCCCTTTTGACTAATTCTCTATTTTCTTATGATGAAATTTTGAAGCATAGTGCCCCACTCTTCCACAATTAAAGCACTTAAATGGAAGTTTACCTTTGTACTTACCCGAGCCTCTATCCAATCTTTTGACAAATTTGGATTCTTCTTTATCAGAGCATGAGCATGTACCTTCCTTTTCTTCTATGCACTTGTATGCTTTAAAGGCAACCTCCCTCATGTTTGACTTCCCTTTAGGAAGTCTCATCTCATATGCTGTTAGGTTTCCAATTAATTGGTTCCTAGTCAAGGTTTCCCAGTTTGTTGTTTCTTCTATGGCAGAAACCTTAGGATTAAACCTGGGTTGTAGAGATCTCAATAATTTTTGTACTACAACACTTTCTTTAATTTCTTCTCCTAGGCCTATCATGATATTCACAACTTCTGCAACCCTTAAGAAGAATGCAGCTATATCTTCATTTTCATTCATTTTAAGTTTTCAAAATGAGTTTTATGTGCTTGTAGCTTGGCCATCTTCACCTTTGTATCTCCCTCATGAATGTTTCCTAGAGTATCCCAGATACCTTTGGCAGTCTTACTGTGCATTACTTTGATAATTTTTGACTCACTTAGACCACTCAAGAGTGCATTCATTGCTTTTGCATTAGCTTTGAAATTTTGTTTGGCTTCTTCCTCAGTGTTCGTATCCATTGGTGCATATTTTTTTTCCACAACAGCCCAAACTTCTATTCCTAAAGACATTAAGTATGTCCTCATTCTTATTTTCCGGAAAGCATAGTTTGTGCCAGTAAACAATGGGGCTTTATTTGTTAAACATCCTTCTAGGCTAGCCATTTTGGGGACCTAGGACCACCTTCCAGTTGTTAAACTGTTACTGAAGGAACCTTCTCTGATACCAATTGGTGAACCCTCTACTAAACTAAGAGGTGGGGGGGGAATCAGTTTAGTCCATTCATGGGCATTAAAATTATTTTCATTAAATTCATTAACAAGTCACTTCATAAGCAGCTTAATAGAGAATGATAAACAGACTAAATATGTGAGCAACAAGTAATAAGAAGATTAACACATCTTGTCAACACATAATAATCATGCACATGGACACCAGATATAAGTGGAAACCCATAAGGATAAAACCACATCTTATTATTGTTGTGATGCAAAGGCAAGCTCCTACTCCCTCTCATAACTGGTTTTTTGTAGGCTCCAACCTACAACAAGCTCCTACCTCAATTTCTGCAAGCTACAACTTGCAAGGAAGCTCCAACTCCCATATATTTTATGCAGGCTACAACCCACAAGAGGCTCTTACCTCACCCAGCTCCAACTGGAAGTTTATCAAGGTACAACTTGAAAGGAGACTACAATCCCCTCACTCAACATGAAAGTAAAATGCTGATTTACCTGGATATCAACTTTGTTTTTATCCACCTTCACACTTCTACCCTCTCTGCCATCAAATCTGCTTCATATCAGCTCTAGTTGTGCATAACATCTCTATCATCTCTCCCACATCCTCTAGCTCTCTCCCATTCCACTGCTCTCTTTCATTTTTAAGCTCTCTTCCATTCTGCCGCTCTCTCGCCTATTCTGCAGGTTTTTTTCTTTTGTTTTTTTGTTGTTTTTGTTTTTGTTTTTTTTGTTTTGTTTTGTTTTTTTTTATGCACACTGATATTACATGTTTTATACATATAACTACATGATTGTTTTCATTCTACAGGGATTACGAAGTGAACAAGCTTGCCCCTATGCCTTCCACCCATTTGATTCCTCATTCTTTAGTTCAGGTTATTACATAAGAAATAATCATTACAACACTCAAGGAGTTTTGCCTATGCCTATGGAGACCTGCCTTTGCATCACAAACAATATAAAATATATCAATAAATTTACATTCATACAAAATATTTCAACTCAGCCCTTTCAGCTTCTTAGCTTTGCTGTGAATTTGTCCTATTCTGCTTGTTGTCCCTTTGTCTTTTTTGTTTCTGCTGTTATATTCTAACTATGTTGCATAATCGCCTTTTTGCCCGACTCGATCCATGCTGCCCATGTTTCAATTTCAAACAGTGTAACATAATGGAATTTTGCCCGACTCTGCCTGTTATATCTATTAGCCGCAACACTCAACATTCTCCGCCCGTAGTTTTGCGGAGCCCGACTCAACCCATGGTGCCTATCTCCTCATAGCCGCAAAGTTCAACTTTCTCTGCTCTTCGCTCTGTGTTGGGTCACTTACCCGAGCCTGCCTTTGTGTTCAAACTTTTGTTTGATAAAAAACCGCAGCCGTATAATACCTCTTCACGAGTGTCGGGTCTTTTCCACCCGAGTCTACTCCTGCATTCAAACTTTTCTTTGTAAATCGGTGTAACCACATAAAACCTTGGACATGAAATATATTAAAAAGGAACTCTTAAATGAATCTCATATGACCTCATATCACATATCAGAGTTCCAGAGGTTTTTACGTTATAATCCTCCTTTTCCTCCTCCGATGCGATTTAACACAGGAAATGCTTTACAGTCGGATTTGAAATCCTTTGGAGTTCACCTTTGAAACTACATCACATTCGGGCTCTTGTCGCTCTTCGCATTTCGACGTTTCAACATGGTTCTATTCCTCTTGAGCTTTGCGATTGCGATATTCGATTGGGTCCCACGTCAGACTTTAAATCCTTTAGTCTTTGGCTTTGTAACTCCATCGTGTTCGCTCCTTGTATCGCATCTCACACTTCGACATTTTAACATGATTCTTGAGTGCTTATCCTCCTGAGCTTGAGATGTGTGATATGTGGGCTAGGTCCACGTCATCTAAAATTGACCCATCGTAATATCACAGTTTTAACCATATCGCAATGTTTGCGATTTTGCGATTTTGCAAATTGCTGCGAATACCTTATCGCATGTCGCAAGATTTAGCTTATAGAAATAACAAGGTTCCTCTTATCATATGCGATATGCGATCGCATTGCATCGCAACTTAAAACAATTACCTTGCGATAACTCAACATATAAATATAAAAATCGCTAAAATTCGATAGTTGAATGCGATATAATCTGGATCGTTCATTCTCCTACTTTATGTTCGTGATATGATCTCGACCGTCAATCTCCGCTTCACTCCGGTTTGCTGACTTGACCCGTGCGTTCACGACTTGATTCAATACATTCATGGCTTGACCCAAGCTTGCTGCCTTTGCTGCCTTTTCTCCTTGGTAAATATTTTAATGCTGCTCCTTGCCTTTTTACTGCTCCTCTCTACTCCTTTGCTTTAATGATAATTCTGGTGTTGATCCATGCCTCTTTGCTGCTCCTTTACGCTCCTTTGCCATCAATGACAATATTTCCAACACCCATTTGACCCCATTTGAATTATATATGTAGAGATAAACTCTCCTCATTTGGATCATTGAATTTTCTCAACATGATCTCAATTCCAGTGCAAAAGAAAGAATGAAGGAGGTCGAAATCTAAAGGAGAAGAAGGAGGGCTTGGCACTCAACTTGATTACTAGTTTGGTTATTCTCTTGATGTGGTTTCTTCTAATGCATTGATGGAAAATTGAACTCTCTCTCTCTCTTGCATAAGGAAAGATTTATGAGTTTTCCCCTGGCCTTAAGCCTAATTTATGTATCTCTTGTCTCATGATTTTATGGTTATTTTCTAGTTCTCTTTCATGTTTAATGGTTTATTTTTCTTCTATATATTTGCTTAATGATATTGGATGAATGATATGTGAAATTAATGCTAAATGATAATTGGAAGTAGAGAAAATTGTTTCTACTTTGTGCCCTAGAAATATAAACAAAAAGCACAATGCGACAATTTATGTTATTAAAGAGTTTCATAGATTTTTAATGACATGGTTTAATTATCATATATTTATGTGCTTATAATTTTTGGACAAAGTGATTAAGTAATAAATGGCACTTAAAACTTCTTTCACAATGATATAAACAAGTATAATGATTGACCTTTCACTTCTTTTACAGACCTCAATATAGTAGGGGTTTATCGAGACTGGTTTCTTACTCGACGAGGTCTTTGAAAAGGGACAAGGAGTTAGTGGAACTAGTACCCCCATACATGGTGATGTAATAATGAGGAAATGATCAAGTCTTACACATGAATGGGACATAGTGGGAGCAATATGAGGACAATAGAGTAGTGAGGAGACCATGGCTAATTCAATTTAGTCTCATCACCTATGACCAGGGTTTTAAGGGATATTGCTAGTAAAATGTAAAATTTCATAATTTTAACACCAATCAACAATTTAAAGAATTTCAATAAGATTTTAAGAAAAACTTTCTCTTATCACAATGTGAGAAACATGTCTTTCTCCATTATAGAAATATCATAATGAATGTAACTCTCTTTTATTTTCTTAACAAGTAATTAGTATTTATATTAATGTTAGCCTATGAAAAAAATGTAGTGAAGAGTGCAAAAATGCATAATGTATCTTTGCATCAAAAAATTGTAGCTGCCCGCCTTCTTTAAAAAAAAAGAGAGGAAGACTAGGAGGCGTAGATTTAACTAAGACTACTATAAGTATATTGCCTTGCCTACATGTTAAATGGTTATGGTTATTTTTGCCTACATGTTAAATGGTTATGGTTATTTTTAATGTATTTAGTACATGTAAAAGGAAAGTTAACAAAAATAATATATATAAATATATATTATTTAAGGAGATTGAAAAGTGAATAAAATTATTTTTATTTTTAATTTACATATTATTGCAATTATATAAAAAAAAAGCTTTATTCACTTTTTTATTTCTTTAAATAATATATATTTCATTAACCAATATATATTATTTTTGTTAACTTTACTTATTTTTATAGTTTTTAGTTTAATTTTTTCCTTTTTACTTTTGTTAACTTTACTTATTTATTTACTATTGTTTATTATTTACTATTTTATTTAAAAGTCTAGTTATTGTTTACTATTTTATTTATTGTTTTTATTATTCCATTGATTTATTATTTATTTACTATTTATTTATATTATATTATATTATATATTATATATTATTTTTATTTTTATTATTATTAGGGGACATTACAATTACTTTACAAAAAATAAGAATGTAGATGAGTTACAATTTTAGTTCCAAATTAATCCCCTGCTATCTTCTATGTGTTGTATCTGTTTTTGAACTTGGTTAAAAGTGTCTTCTTCTCCCATCACTCGAGGTCCTTGGAAAATTGTTGTTGTTGATCAATGTAGGAGACCATGTCTTTGGTTTCTTCTTCTTTTTCTTTAGAACTATGTTCTATGCTTGAAGGCATGTTATTTCACTTCAACAGTGGTCCCAATCTGGAAGATGAGGCTATTTTTTTGGTCCAAAAACTACATTTGAATCTCTTGAAGATGCCTAATTTACTCCACAACAGATGAATTCTTCCCGCCTTCATGATGTAGCATGGAAGACTTGCATATAAATTGCAATTGGGGGACTGCATAGAGAGATGCTTCATTGTAAAAAGGGGAGGTTGGTTGGAGGCAAAAGATGGCCCAATATTCTGTAAGTGCCACCATCAAGGGCTGTAAAAAAGATCCTCGAGGGCCAAAAAATAGGCATAAACAAATAGAGTGAGACTGAGGGTGAGATTATTATAAGTTGGGATCCATAAACCTTTAAGTTTTTGGACAAGGCTCATATTGATCACATGAAAAAGAAAACCCAAATTGCCATAAACCAAAAGGAAAACCCCAAATTAAATGAGGAGCCATATAAAACAAAGAGAAAGAAATTATAGTTACTATGGCGAAATTGAGAGATACCATGGCTAGGACTCAAGTGATTGGGCTACTTTAGAAGCCAAGGAAACAAACATAAAATCCAACCAAAGGAATTGTGAGAATATATAGCTAGATCAAGTGTGGCAGAGCTAATAGATTCATTCATAGGAAATTACATATGATGCCCATTAGAAAGATCCCACCTTTGCTTAACATGGAGAGGGGAGTTGGTTTTAATGTCAAGAGAGGCTTGTGGCATGGGAAGGTATTGTGCATGTATGAGAGCTGTGGACTCAAATGAGAAGTGTGTTGATGATGGAATTGAGGAGTAATGATTCTTGAGAGTGAAATAATATTAAATAAAAAACTTTTTTTTTTTTATTTTTTTTTTTATTTTTTATATATATTTCATTAAAAAAATATGGAATATGAAATTTGTGATTCCTATTTGAGATGGTGAAGCTTATCTCGAGTTATGTTGGTTGCTTCCCTTGTTAAAGTGTTTGCACATCCATTGTGCTTTCTCAAGACATGGAAGAAGAGAATCTCGTTGAACTCCTCCACTTCTTTTTGATTTTTGGCATAACTTCTAATCTTCCCCTCAATTTTGGTTCTAGCTTGATCTTTTTACCTGATCTTTAATTATAATTTACGAGTTTCTAAAAATCATCATTTTTTTAATATTTCTCTTACTCTACATACACAATCCTATAAAAAAAAACTAAGTGTTCCACTTGGTTATTAGAGACTTATCCCAATTCCCATAGTCAAAAATATTTATTCCATCTAAATTCTACAAAATCCCAGACTCCTGCTGCCTCCCCTTATAATGAATATAATTAACTCATAACACTCGGTAAAGATTCTTTCTATAAGAAGTAAAAAATAGATATATCCATCATGCCAAGGTCACTAACTTCAGAATTAAACCAAATCTCTAAAAATATATTGTTTCACCGTTCATAAATCTTAAATTAATCCAAACCTCTAAAAATATTGTTCCACCTTTCATAAATCTTAAATCTTAGCATTTAACTAAAAAGCAAAAATAACTTAGTCCACCAATATATAAGATGGACCCCTATGGGACAAGTTTGATCAAATTCCGAGGAATGGTCATTATTATATTATTAAAAATTTAATTCCAGTCCACTGCCATCGATTTACAACTTCCGGGGATTTTAAGTCTAAAGGCGGTGAGGTTAAGGAGGATGACGATAATATAAAGGCTCACTGGCATTGGTGGAAATCCTTGGATGATAGACATAGAACTAAGAGACTGGGCAGATACTCGAAAGAAGACCAAACGATCTATGCGGGTACAAGTAACGGCGAGGGTTTAGACATGAACACTGCTTGAAACCCTATGTTTCTGTTTCTTTGCAGATTCTGATCTTATTCTCGACTTTCTGGAGTTCGACAGTTCTCCTTGCGAAGGTATGGCATTGTTTTCGCACACCTACAATCGATTCTTATATTTATCCCCTCTGTTGATGTTCTGGAAAAGGTCCGGTACCATTTTGATTGGGGTTTTACGAAAACATGCGCACAAGTGCAAAGCGTTTTAAGGTGTTTTAGGGGAGGGTTTTTGCGTTTTTGGGAGAGGGTTTTCGAGGTGCAAACATAAATGCCGTTAGGCTCTGTTATCGAAAACATCCTGGTAGGGTTGTGTTTCGGCTCGGCTACTTTAGGTGCCGCAGGCTTTTTTTGGCTTTGTTTCACGTGAATTGATTAAATTCCATCTGCTAGTGTACCTGCCCACTGGTTCAACATCTGTGCAGTGGGATGTGTGGGCGTTAATCTTGAAAGTGCACATATTACCTTAGCCGCAGGCTGTGTGTTCAGTTGGCAGAGATTTGATCTGCAAGTTCTTTAGCTGGGTTGGATATATGCCTGGTGGCAGTGCTGTGTGTGACGAAGTGTTTTGAGGGCATTTACGTATTGTGTTGAATCCAGCCCATATGTTTTATGACTGGATGATATTTCCCCCCCTCATTCTCTACTGTCCATTTCAATAAATTGGTATACTTACTAGAAGGTACCGAAATATCACATCAGCAGTATTGTTTGATTATTCTTGATCTCTGATTTTAGGTTTCTTAACTTACAGATAAATAATCTTGCGGGAAATTTGATGCGGTTTGTCTCCGCAGCAGTTTTTAGATACTGAAGCTTATAATTAAATATGTATTTAGTTATGTAATCTAATTGTACTGAGAGACTCAAGGTGCTCTTACAGAGCAAGGTTCTCTTACAGAGTAAGGTGGGAGAGATCCCTGAGACGAGCTTCATTTCCAATACAGATAAAGCTTTGTAGCTTGTAATAGACTATACAGATAAAACTTTGTAGCTTGTAACAGACTATACAGATACAATTTTGTAGCTTGTAACAGACTGCATTCTAAATGTAATCCTCTTTTTTTTTGCATCAAACGGTGGGGACCATTATCTTTGAAACAAAGGATTCATTCCCCATTATCATCTTGAATTCAATTCAATCTCCTCTGCATCAGATATTAATTGAAAAATCAGTGCAAGCCATCCCCTAGAAAACATGTAATAGGTCTGACAATAATCAAGAAAAGCCTCAAAATTTGTAATCAACCATTTTGTGGTTGTCCTATTCCCTCGACACGAGACAGGTAGGACACAGAAATGAGTGTTTGGCACAAGACACGACAACCCTAGAAACATGACACATAAGGACACGCACACACACACGAGACAGGGAGGACACAGAAATGAATGTTTGACACAAGACACGGAGACGCTAGAAACAAGATGCAGTTAGAAACCAAAACATTTACATGATGATGATACAAATTCAACCATACAACTAGTTACTACTTAGTAGTTATTAGTGCGACATCAATGATGATCAAATGGTGAATACAGAAGATCATAAACTGTAGTTTTCTCATGAAGTCATCAAAATAAAAATGCATTACATAAACATTGAGTCATTGCCACTATAGGTGGGAATGCCATGCCAATGGCAAATACAAACTAGGGTAGATACTAGAACCGTAGTAGTCCTCCTCCATGCCTGAATAATTAAATCAACATCATTGCCACTGCTCTCTCCTTTGTCCTCCATATATCCAATACAATCGATGCATCTGGTAGTGTGGAGGATGACCCCTCCAAGAGGATTGTCATCATCAAAAGTGACCACTTGATGTCTTGCAACATGTCTCCACAGTGGATTCTTTTGCTATTGAAGGAAGGGGACATCATTGCCTGCTATCTTGCGACAACAATGTTATTTTTAGCATATGAAGCTGCACATGTAGGCCCATTTCCATCAGATGGAACACTAGTAGAAAATGATGAAATTGAAGGGTGGGGGTATCCTCAACAGGGTCATTCCTCCATTTCCTTTGACATTCTCTAGCTGCCCTTGCTGATTGAGCCATGATTTTTTGTGAAATGAGGAAGAAAATGGACTGCTCTTAAAATTTTAAACACTGGTGGACAATTCTTTTGCCCAGAACTTGGAATCCCTTCATTGCTGCATTAAACCCCTCAGTGACACTCCTTTTTCGAGGAACCATGTTTTGTTCATTGGACACGTGTCTTCTGAATAGAACTTGTGCCAAACACATGTTTGACACATCTTATGATGAATTTGTGTCTGACACATGGGATTTGTTACATGAGACCCTTGGGGGGGTGTGTCTTCTCCATTCATGGAATCTCCCAAAATGTGCCATCCTAGACATGAAATGACTAAATCTATCCTAAATCCCTTCAATGCTGCACTAAAGCCCTCAGTGGCACTCCTTTTTCGAGGGCCCAGTTTTGTTCACTGGACATGTCTTCTGAATAGAACTTGCGCTAAACACATGTTTGACGCATCTTATCACAAATTTGTTTCTGACACATGGGATTTGTTACAGGAGACCCCTTGGGGGTGTGTCTTCTCCATTCACGGAACCTCTCCCAAAAAGTGCTGTCTTAGACATGGAAATGGCTAAATCTATCCTAATCTCTTGCTGAAGATCAAGGTTTATGGGTCCTCTATGCTTTTTGCTTCATATATTTTTTTCCTTCTCGTTTTCTAGAGCCATCGATGTTAGTTCCTCCCATGGAAATCTCTAGTGTTTCTTTAGCTTTCATTGGTATTATTAGTAGTTTTAACTATGCACGTTGTTGATATTAATGGTTATTGGAAACATTTAATCCAAAAAGGGTATTGGCATCAATTTTATGCATATTTACAATGTTACATGGTTTGTGTTGGTATTTGAAATTCAGTGAATATGCTCAAATTTCAATGTATTCATTTAAATTCACCAAAACTTGATTTTTAACAAAGAATTTGGCAAATCATGTGACTGAGCCTAGTGCTATGCGTTGCTTTCTTCTTTTCCCATAATATAAATTTGATACTAAAAGACCAATAATATAAATGGGCTTCTGGTTAGCCACAATGATATTGAAAAATAACAATCTCAGATAGTCTTAGAAATCGAAAGTGTAATTTTTGAAATTTTTTTTTGGAAAATAGTCTTTGACAAGATTCTTTATTGAACCAAGACGACTGTTTGGATAAGTAGTTCTTAACTGATAATCTAACCTAGTGAGAATTATCTATTGTTCCAAGACAGCAGCTTGTATAAATATTTTTGACCTGATATCTAACCCAGTGCTTGTACTTTGTGTTTGTAGGCATCCATGAAGACAGAGAAAATGAAACCAAAAAGAAATCCCAGGGTTTTTATGGATATTTTAGTTGATGGTGAGCGAGCAGGAACCATTATATTGGAGGTAATGTTATTGTGGCTTTCATATTCCATTCCTTTTTTGGTTTGTTTGTAACTTTGTTGTGTACAGCACACCACCCTCCATCCTATAGGCAAAGGTAAGACATTCTTCATGACTCACAACTTGAGCAACATCTGGTTCACAGAGAATGAAACATGTCAGAAGTGGGATTTGAACCCGGGTGGGGAGAATAACATTTCTTCTACCTAACCACTCGAGCTAGACCCAATTGACAATGTCCTTTTCATTTTCTAAATGCAGCTGAAGTTATTTCTATATCTTTAATTTTAGATTGAGATTGATGGTCTGTGCTTGGTAATATTATATTCACAAATGAGATGGTACTCAACCATGATGTTTTGGAATAAAGCAGCTTTTTGCAGATATTGTACCTAAAACTGCAGAAAATTTTAGAGCACTCTGTACAGGTACGTAGACCTTTTCCAAATATTGTAAATCTACATCTTTAGTTTCTTTCACTAGAAATTGATTACTTGCAAAGATTTCAATTTGAATATTAATTTCTCAATCGAACTCAGTTGATATTATTTTATTGGAACGAATAAATGTGCGTAGAACTTTAAATAGGAATGTTGCATAGTAAATGGTTTCATATTTGTTATTGGGTTTTTGCAGGAGAGAAAGGTATTGGTAGAACAACAAAAAAGCCTCTGCATTACAAAGGATCCACTTTTCATCGAGTAATTAAAGGATTTGTAGCTCAAGTATGTCCTCTTGCACATTTATAAAACTCTTCTTCCTTTGTTTTCATAAATGTATTCTGTTTCAGATATGCATACTGTTCTATGTACATAATTGATCATTCTAGACTGAAGCTATAATTGGATTGACTGTCATCTGGACTCTAGCACAGCAAAATCAAATTGAATTTACAAATCCTATTTCTAAGCAAAATAATTTCAACAAAAGACAGCTTGATGCATCGAATAATCACCTGAATATTCTGCTTGTGATGTTAATGGGCCTCAGAAGGACCCATACGTACTTGTTTGTCTTTGCTTAGCCATTCTATCTCTTCAAGCATTGCAAAGTGCAGCAAATCTGTTGTAATTGCTGCTGTTCCCTGAGCCACTCCTGAGATTTTTAGAATGTTGTGTTTCAGATTCCAAGATCCTTGGAATGATCTTTATTTCTAAGCTTAACATTTTTCATGTTTCTAAGCTTCCCTAAGTAAGTTTGAACACAGGTGGGGAGGATAACAACTCTTCCTCTTTACCACTCGAGCTAGAGCCTAGACCCAATTAACAATACATATTACACACACATGTAAAATACCTTCAAGACAAAAAATTCAAAATACAAATTTCAAATTTGGAAATTAAAATCTATAGGAGAGTTTAATAGCCCTCTATTTTTTTGACTTGATTTCAAAGAAACACACGTAAGTTGATCAAAGCCCGTGCCTATGCCTCTTAATGCCAGCCAATTCATGTGAAGATGGTGAATGAATCCAAATAATGAGTGACTTGAGTATTCCATTGGTTTGAACATGTCTAGGATTTGATTGGAAACAACTAGATTCTAAAGAATCTGAGGCTTATGGGCATGTCTAGGATTTGATTGGAAACAACTAGATTCTAAAGAATCTGAGGCTTATGTTTCTCTTACTTCAAGAACAAATAAAATCATTAACAATATGGTTCAAACTAGCTTGATGAAATCCCTCCTTTTTTTAAGGGGGAAGGTACTATAAAGCAAGTACAAATTTGATGTTTCATAACAAATTATGACACTAATCTTCTCTAAAGATTAGTGTG